>LKNJ01002030.1:138356-150899 GCA_002120245.1 Maccullochella peelii
TTTTTTTTTCTCTTTTCTTTACTATTACTACGTAATAACTGGTGGCATAGGGTCTACCTTATAGGCTTGGCTGATAAGGGATGGCAAGGTGGAGAGAAGGCATGACTCCTCAAAGAAATAGAAAAGAGAGAGAAACAAAGTAAAAAAGGGTGGGAGACGCAAAAGCAGATTAGCTCTGAAGGCAGTGAAATGTGGGAGGAGGGGTGAGTTTGCAACAGACCAGTACCCTCCATGGGTCTGAGCACAGACCAAGGCAGTAAGACCCTCAATGCCCAAGCTCCTTGAACTTTGGAAAAAGGATAGAAAAGATGGTAGTGATGGTGGTCATAAAAGATGATACTGACAATGATTATGATAATACAAAAAGCATACAATTGGGTTGGATTCTGCTGGACCCTGCTTATCACTTTGGAGAAATAACTAAAATGTCCAACTGTACTTGAAAGCATTCCTTCGGTATGACCTGCACGGCTGACTGAGGCAGTGCAGATCAAGCTAACAAATCATTGCAGTTCCTGCCTGACACATGTAAGCTCCACATCAAGCCCAGGGAAAGATGGTCAGCCACAGAAGGCTTTCTTAATCCTTCCCATGCATTCTTTCCAGCAGCTCCCCTGAGCTTCCCCTGTAACAGGATATGTTATCTAGTCAAGTAGTAACCCTGCAAAAGTACAATCATAATGACATCTACACCGAGGACAGAAAGCGAAGGAGAAACACGCACGAGGGGGAGCAACAGAGGAAAAAAGCAGGGATTATCAATAGTGCAGTAAGTGCAGTTAGGCAGACTGTGGGTTTTTCCAAGGACAGCTTCAGGTTCTCTCCAAAATACTCCGCTCCACCATTATGAAAACTATTAGTATCAAATAAATAGTCAAGTTGGCCTCCTCCGCTCTGTTTCTTTTTGTCATCAGAGAGCCCACAGGCTGTATTGAAAACATTAACTTCACTTTGCCATGATCTAGAAGCAAACATCTCCTCGAATAGGTCAGCAGCGATTGCAGGAATGCAGACTGTGTACAAGACAATTATGGTGCTGCATTACATTTTGACTGTGGACGGGTGATAAAAGGTGTCCAACATGGCGGTGTCATGGCCTGGGTTGTGTTTTCCATCTGATTAAGTGGCGCACAGATGCACTGACAACTGAGGTTGCAATTCAGCTGTTCCCGTCTCAGATGTCAACTCCTATCTTTCCTTAGAGCAAGGACTAAGAAGACAAGACCTTCCTATGGCAACACACGCAAACACAGCTGTGTATTTCAGGCAAATAATACACAGAAGTGTGAACTTTACACACATGCCATCCCACATTTTTGCACACTATCAATCCATCATATACATTTTTACACATATTTTCGAGCTTCTTTGACACACAATTGTCAACCCTAAACCAACCCCAATCCTTTACACTAAAAATTTAAACAGACATAGACATTGTCAACCTTAACCCTGGTACCCACCAACCATAACCATAACCTACCAAACAAGTGTGTCAACACTAACATAAATCTATACAAACATACACATTGCAACCCTAACCCCTCTGCAACACTGGATACACTGGTGTATTCCACTGAACACTATTCCTCTCACCTCTGGTATAGCCTTGATCGCTATTCGATTTGTTGTTTGGGGGCTCCTCCTGGCTGAACTGGGGTTTACATGGTGCGTGGAGTTTTGAGTGACATGTGCCTTGCTTTTTGCTCCCTATTCCAAACTTCCTAGTTGATGGAGGAGACCCATTGTGAATCTCTAACCAAGCCTAACCTGGCCCCAAAACGTATCTATTAAAAACATGTGTGAACAGCATACACAGGTAAAAGTAATCTAAGCCGCACTAACATGAACTTAAACAGTCTTTGGTGTGAGGTGCTTATCCAGAATGAAACACACTTTCTACCCAAACACACACACACACACACACACACCTGCAAACACATACTGTACATGCAAATACAAAAGTAACCAGGAATTTACTCGCACTTTTGCATCATCCAGCACACAAACAGATGACACTTTCTACCCATCGCACCCCTACACACTCACACACACAATCCTCAAATATCTGTGATGCATACATCACCACCCCCATACACACCAGCCTCCCCCCTCCCTTGCCCTTCCTCCCCCCCATAGCTGCTGCTGCTGCTGTCACATTGCATTTCCCTCCGTGTCATTTTGGCCGGAGCCTCGTATCCAGCGGGTACAAAATGAAGTCTCCTCGGAGAGAGAGCGCCCTACGAGGTGCGAGTGCCAGCCCCAGCATCTCCTTCTGCCAAAAGCTGGGAGGTGGGGGTGAACAACCCGCTGACTCTCCTCCATTTTACATTTCCTCTGTGCCCATTTTCTCAAGAGCTTCTCATCTATTTTGCCAGCCGAGCTCGTTCAGAGAAGGCCGCCTTGTTAAATAAGGCATGAGTCATCTACGGCTTTAAGCATTGAAATGATGCCGCCCGTTTCAGAGCGAATGTTGTGAGCTGGAAGGCGGTTGTGGCTGTGGAGGCCTGCAAAAGGAAGGGGGAAAAAGAAGTAGACGAAATAAAAGACAAGGCTAAATTAAATAAAAATTTAACTCAGAAAAACTTGGTTGTCTGTCTTTATTCCTTCCTGTTTGATTCAGTGTTAAGATTGACTGAATGAGCTCCATCTTTATGTGAAACAAGACTCAATTTACAGCTATGCCTGAAAAGCTAGGCCTGAAAAGCCTTACTAAATAAGTGGAGAAACATAATGAATGCAGATATAAGCGCTCACTGGTTTGTATGGTGGATGGTGAGTATGAAAATCCTGTGAATAATATAGTATGGCCTTCACAGTCACCAGATCTCAACCTAGCTGAACATCTGTGGAAGATTTTGGAGCAACGTGCAACAGCACTCTCCACCACTGCTAATAAAACACCAAATGAGGGAATGTCTTTGGGAGAATGTTGCTCATGCCTCCAGTAGAGTACCGCACAATTGGAGAACCTATGACAAGTTCTGGAGGCTTGTGGTGGAACAAGTAAGACATTCTTTTCTTTCACATTTTCCTGGTATATTTCACATATTCCTGTTAATAACAAATGGTAACCATTTGTTATTCCAAATGGCAGTAAAGCTTTCAACACTTCTCAAATTTCAAGTTCATTACTCAGAAACCCTATTAAATAACACCAGTGCCTGGCATGTCTGTGATAATAAATGCTAAACAACAGGGCAGGAAACAGATCTAATATCAGTGAGTAACAACTTATGTTAACACTTGGTAAGGGTACATCATGGAGTGAATCATGAATTCATGCATGACTTCATACATGACAAAGCATCTAGTAGTTCATGAACTATCAGGAATGTGCAAGAATTAACAGTATCTCATGCATGACTTAATGCAAGAAGAATACGTGAATTAATACAACAACTAAGGTATTTCAATCGTCATGATTTCTGAGTTATTAATGATGTTCATGTCTTCTTCATAGTCTGCAATTAAAGGAAAAGGCCAAAAACTGCCCAGTCACATCAGTGCACATGTAGCCTGTTCTGTTGAATTTCAAGTGTCGTAATCATGATTAACTAAGCCTTTCATTTTCATTACTTCATCATGTTTGTGGCCCTTCAAATAAAGTGATGACCTGGTCCATCCTTAACACTGGTAGCATAGCGTGAATAATATGATTAATGGTTGCATAATTAAATAAGTAAAATCACATGTATACATTTGTTGCTTATGCTTAATCATCTTTGTGACTCCTCAAATAAAGTCAGTCCTTCTGTCTATTTAGGCATCATGTATTTTGAAAAATTACAAATGCAAATTAGATCATCATTTTAATTTCAATTTGATCAATATTAGTTAGGAAAAGAAAAACAATTATGGATCATATAGTTATTTGCTTAAAGGTACTATATGGAGTTTTCAGAAAGTCCTTGTTATTAATTACACTGGGGGGCCGTTAAGTGAGCTGCAGTCAGCATCCTGTTGCTTGTGCTCGCACTCATGCTTGCACTCCGTAGGCGGGAGCGAGCATCCTGGGCATTGGCCAAAACAGTCATTGGACATGGCATATGTGAGAATGAACGTGATTTACAGTCATATTTAGAATACTATCTGTAATCCTTCCTATATATTATTTGGACCATTGGCTAGCTTGCCGTTTAGAAATTACTTTATCAGCTAGCGCTACGAAGCAACCAATGCCAAATCCATGCAGTTTAGCCAAGTTACAGCTAGCTAGCTAACCTTAGCTGAAGTTATCCACTCAAGATAGTATTTTGCTATGTTAGCTAGTTAGCAATTCGCCTGCATTAGTAAGCAAGCTACGTGGACGTTGTGTTGGACTCTGTGTTGTGGTGGGTGCCAGTGTAGGTACCAAATATGCTTGGCCTGGCAGATCTGCTGTGTTAGTATGTTACATCATCTGGCAGATCTGCCAGGCCAAGCATATCATTTGTTGAAGTTAGTGGACACCATTTGTAAGGTAACGTTAGCTAGTGTTGCACGCTGTAGGGGAGCTTCTTCTTCTTTTAGTTTTATGGCAGCTGTAGGGGAGCTGAGCACTGGAGCTGAAGAGAGGCAAGGCACTCGGGAGTGCGCATAATGTCACATCCTTTGGATTTTCCCGGAAAATTCCTTTACATAGAAATCAGTCCACAGGCTGCTATAGGCAACCGAGAAAGTTGGGGAAGACCTCATTTTTGCGTTATGTTACAATCCGTTCACACATTATACACATTATAAATTGATTAATATATAAAATGTTACATGTAGTACCTTGGAATGGTACCAGGAACCATTTAAGATAACTCATTCATAATATTTACAAACATTAATTGATAATTAAAAGCCAACAAAGTTCGTTTCACAAACCATGTCACATAAGAAAGCAATAACTTTTTTTGGCAAAGACACAAGATACAAACATTGTCCAATAGTTAATCATACCATATGTTAATATTGCTAAATCATTTGTTATTTCAACCTGACCACACATGATACAACTTACTTGTGTGGCTAAATACACCAGTCATCACTCTAAACAATGCGACTTCTACCTCCTGAGACAAAATAGTAGAATATCTGCTGGACATTAAAAAAAACAGTTTTGTAATTTGATGACAAGAACTAAAACTTCTAAAGTTTTATTATCAGTTATATATGGCAATTACTTATTACGTTCCATTATTTTATATTTTCATACACAATAATGCCTTTGTAGTTTTATTGTGTTGTACAAAACAAGCAAAGAGATATGCTGCCATCTGTGTTTTAATTAGTGAACAGAGTCGCAACTTGGGAAATGGTTAAAAATCGTTTTTATCACGCAGCAGATGGAATATTTTGATCCAGATGGACGTAAGAGTCTTTCGAGATCCTGGAAATACTTTTTTTTATAAATCATCGGGGATTTATCTTTTAGAAGGAAACTCATGCTCAACTCTGTGACTCATATGTAATGATAATAGATGAGAGGCACAAAAGGTGCTATCTTGAAACGTTCATGGTCTGCATATCTGAAGCCAGTGAGCTCTCAGGGGTTCTACCAGGGAAACATAACCCGAATGTCCTTCACTAAATGACCAAGAGGTCCTTTCTTATGCAAGATGTTCTTTCAAATGTTTCTCAGTTTGGTGTCCTCTCAGCTGCCAAATTATTGATTTGTATGTTAACCATGCCCTTGCTGAGTGTGAGCTCCAATAACAGGATCAACAAGTGTGTATAGCCCAAATTGGTGAGAGCATCGCTATATGCCCTCCATGCATCACTAATGTCCCAGGGGACATATGCTTTACCACCAATGGAATTATATGGTTTGGGACCTCCTCTTCACCAGTCTCATTAAAGGTCTTCAATGTTTTCCTTTTACTCCAAGCATTCCAAAAACCCAATTCTTGCATCTCCAAGTGCTGGATATTCTCCCACGACCATACTGTAAATACTGTAAAAAGTTTCATTAACACCATTAGTATCATTCTTTATTAGTGATGCAGCTGGATGCCATGAGCATACTATTTGTTTTTACCACTTTCAGTGTATCTTACAGATGGAAAATGTACTTGTGACAGTGGTAAGTTTTAGTTTAGGTTAAATGCAACTGTTCCAAAATGAAAGGTGCGCTGCCAGCTGTGATATGTAAAAAGCTGCATGTTTTATATATAACTGTGTGTTATGTATACTTATACTAACTTGCTGTGTCAGTGTCAAGCACCATTTTGTCTTGTAAAGAAACAGTCAGCTACTGAAGTTGGATAGGGATGAAATTTAAGAGTAACCAGCACATCAGGAGAGACCAGAAAGCAGGTACTGAATCTGGTACTGGCTGGTCTATGATGACAGGTGATGTCACCAACTGTTGTACTCTGTAGACTAACCACTTTGTACACCACAGTTTTCATTTTTGGGCAAACTCACTCTCTCATTGAAATTATGATTGCTCTTATAAATATCTCCTATCTTGCTTGTGCTGTGCCATGACATATCAAAACGCATACTAAAAACTGTAAACAAGTTAGGAAGAAAATTTTGTTTCCTGAAATCACATAGCCATTATTTGTTTGCTTATTTGTTTCACACACATAAATACAAAAACACATGAAGGAAAAGTAATAAAGTAGTAATAAAAGTATGTGTAAGGGTATGGTAGAAACCTGTAATGCTTTATATGAAAACCAAACCCAAAGACATATAAAAAGTAGGATACATACATACAAAATCACCAATAAATATTAGTGTTCAAAATGTACTTATATAAAAGTGTAGAATTATAATTAAACCATTTTGACCATTAGACCATTTTGTTAAAGAGTAAGATCCTTTTTGTTTAACCAGAAACAGAAAGTCTCACTCAAGGAAAAGTATCACTCTGAAATCTCGCGAGAGGTTGAGTTGTTGCAAGAAGACAAAAGGATCTTAATCTTTAACAAAACAGTCTCTGTAGTGATCCTTTCCATAATGTTTTCAGACACTTAGAATAACAATCTGAGCCTGTCAGTGGAAAAAACAAGCACTTTTAGTGGACGTACCATTCACGGGCGCAATTGCCCACATGGTTAACATTGGAGCCATGGCAGATGCTGGCTGAGGCAATCTACTGGACCAATTCCAAAACTTTTGGTTATTATTCGTCATTTAGACCCCAACATTTGTAAAAATGGGGCCCAGGTTTAAAAATACCAGAGTTTCCCTTTAAGTAATTGAGAAGATAATGATTTAGTTTTCTTATGAGAGTCGTTAAATCTCTATTTGATACTGCAGCAAGATCATTTATATAAATAAGAAATAATTAAGGTCCTAATATGGATCCTTGAGGTGCGCCATATTGCATTATATTTCTTTTTGAGTCATGACCATGAATGATTTTTACGGAGTCCATACTGATGATTATACAGAATATTGTATGTGTTCATGTGTTTCAGGATTCATTTATGCACTAGTTTTTCCAAAATCATTGGGAAGCTGACGGGCAGTTCCACAGGCCCCCTTTGACAAGGTGTTGGGCGTGCATGGAGCAGGTGAGGTAGATAAGATTAGTATTTACGAGAAGAGTGGTGTACAGGAATGGAAAGTATACACATATCAGATAAGGATAAAGCAGGTATATAGACAAAGCGAAAAGATACTTAGCCCTGACAATGTTAACCCGTCATCTCACTTGTCCTCCTGCAAAAGACTCCTACTTCTTTGTATGTCTGAGTCCAGTTGTGGAATGTAACCAAGTTGTGAGAAATTCCATTTTATATAACTTTATACTTCTACTCCATATTTGTCTGACAGGTTTAGCTACTAATTACTTTTCAGATTTCAATTTTTCAAGTTTGTTACAAGCACTGGATTTTAAGAGATTGTTCTCAATTACTATTTTATCATAATAATCAGAGGTACAGTGATACTGAAAAATAAACATTTCAGGTGTTTCAATCCAATCAACTCATAATTTATATATATATTTTAAAAACAAGCTGTCACTTGGTATTTAAGGACTGGGTTATGGTTAGGACAAAATAATATTGTAACCATGCAACAATGCAATGTATGGTGTTCAAAAGAAATATATATAATATTATAATATATATATAATATAATCTAACAATACATTATCTTATCTAATACTTCATTTCATCCTTCTTTACATGGTTATTTGCTAGGGATGCCCCCTAAAAGTTGGGTATTCAAATCATCAGTTGATGGAGCCCAAATTCGAATCTCAGTTTCTGAGTCGAGCCCCCATACTTATAAAAGTATAACAGAGGAACTATTGATTACAATCCACTAGCATTACCTATCGGTCAGCACTTGACTGCTATCCAGTTGGAACATACGCGTGCAGTCAGCTAAGACTTGATCCTTTACTGACTGACAGACACCCCACTGTTTATGATGATGGTGTTTATGAATAGCATAAAGATGGAGTCCCCACTAACTTTTTAAATGACAAATCAGTACAAAGTGGAATTTCTCATGCTAATAAACATCTTTGGCAAGTATACAAACATCGGCTTGCAATGCACTTGTACCAGATAACGGTCAAGGGTTTAATTTTGCAGTAACTGACGAAATTAAAGTTGATTAAGCTGATAAAATGTAAAAATGAGAAACCTGCTGGTCATTTGGGTGCAGGGAGGTAGTAGTGACGGGACATTTTATGTGTTAAGGCAGTCATTGTCACTTCAGGCCGGTGTTCAAAACATCGACTTGAAGTGCCAACTGGACTCTGGAAATTCTGATTCGAGTACATCCCTAGTGTTTTCTTCAATTCAAATCAGTTTTATTTATATAGCGCCATATCATAACAAAGTTATCTCAGGGGCACTTTTTCCTATAGAGCAGATCCAGACCGTACTCTTAGCACTAGGCGACAGTGGCATGGAAAAACTCCCTTTTAACAGGCAGAAACCTCAAGCAGAACCAGAACCAGAACCAGGCTCTGGGTGGGTGGTCATCTGCCTCGACTGATTTGGTTGAGTAAGTCTTGTTGAAACGTGGCTAATACAACTTAAGATAGCTCTGATTCCAGTGTGCATTTACCTTTGTATTGTTTTCTTGCTATTTCTGCACAATTTGTACTTGCAATACACAAGTGTGTGCTAAGGCCGACTGTATTGTGTAAGAGTTACTTGTTTGATGATAAAGCCAATATAAAATTGTGAATCATTTCATTGTGCAGCACTGCCACTAGGGTGGATTTTATGTTTCATTTGATTTGATCAAGCTAATTCTGAGTTCATGATAATTCATGTACCCTTACCATAAAGTGTTACCGAGATTATCATTTGGGTTTTACTGTTATTTATCTAGATGGAGAAGAATAGTGGAATTTAAATTTAAACTCCAACTTGGAGACAGCATGAAGGTTTCATCTATGACAAAGGAAAGGTCCATGACACTTTGTGCTTATGAAACCCTTTCATTACTGATATATAGACAAGCATAAACTGCAGCTGGTTGTTTGTCTCCCTAATGTTCCTTATGTATAAAATGGGTAGAAAAGCTTTATAATAGCTTATTCCTGTCTTGAAGCAGTGAAGCAGGAAGTCAATGAGTTGAAGCTGATTTGATAAATTGGTCTTTTTCACTCATTACTCATATAGTAAACCAAGCACAGAGCATTGCCACAGAGATATCTCAGCACACACAGCTCAATTATCACTGAGACAGCCTGGGGAACCAAAAAAAGAGACAAAATCCTTCTAAAAAGGTTACTGTTCTAAATGGCCTACTCTGGTGGCCCAACTTTAAGTTTTATTCCAAAATCAGTGTATATAGGTTACACTCATTTTAAGAGTTAACAATGGATAGAATGACAATGTGTAACATGAAAGGTATCTCTAATACTGACAATCAGAGAGATTTGTCACCAACTCTGCAGTTCCCCTCAACTACTCAGCTTTTTAGCCTCTTTAAGATCATTGTTTTAGTTTTACAGACCACAACTTTATTGTTTTGGTTCAGCTTTTTTCAGTGAAAAAGCCCATATAAATTCACTGCACACTACCTGCTCAGCATCAAAAAACAGACATACACAGTTAGAGACAAGTTGATAAACATAGTGGAGCATAAACTAACGCTATGTTTCATAGATGAGTGACACATGAAAGTAAAACCAACAAATACAATTTTAAATGAATTAGAATATTAAAAAATGTTATAAAATACTAAATTGAAAATGGACTACTTTAAAGTAAGATGAAACGAGCAAAGATATATACATGACAAAACACCCCCCTTTTTTGACCTCACATCTGTGTTTTTCCATCCAATAAAAAACAGACTCCTGGAACTCTGTCCAGGTCATCTCCTTCTCCATGCCCTGATGTTTATACAGGGACAAGACATTAGTTGGGCAGTAAATGTACTTCCCTACTACTACAGGGAAGCCTGTGTGAATATGAGGACTGTATGGGCCCTGCTTCAGTTCCATTTTGCAGAATTGACACTTGTCAGTCTATTTCCTTTTTTGCTGCCCGCTCTCCACCACCCTTTGTGGCATCCAGTTCCCACTGAAAGAACTCTGTCTCTGCAAAGTCTTTAAAGGGCATTTTTGAGCTCATCAGACCTTCAGCCCCATAAACATTAAAAACCTGAGTGGAGCAATAGACAAGGCCTTGCTGGTAGAGGAAGTGGAAGGAAGAACTATCATTCTTGTACCTTGACTTTGGCTGGCCTTCTTTTGTTCAATTCAATTCAATTCAATTCAGTTTTATTTATCTAGTGCCATATCATAACAACGTTATCTCAGGGCACTTTGTCATAAAGAGCAGGTCTAGACCAACTCCTTATGTGTACAGAGACCCAACAATTCCCACCAAGAGCAAGCACAAACAACAGTGGCAAGGAAAAACTCCCTGTTAACAGGCAGAAACCTCGAGCAGAACCAGGCTTTGGGTGGGCGGTCATCTGCCTCGAACGGTTGGGTTGAGAGAGAGGGGAGGGAGAGAGCGAGGTAGAGAGCGAGGGAGAGAGAGAGAGAGGGAGGGAGCAAGGGAGAGATAGAGAGAGAGAGCGCATGAGGAAAGTGAACATGCAGTAGCACAGCGCAGTTCAGTTCTACAAACAGATGTAAAGCAGCAGTAGTGGAAATAGTATTAATGTTAATACAAATAAAAGTAGTAGCTGCTGCTGCTGCTTCTCCATGATGCTTTGAACTATTTTCTCAATAGAGTCTTCGGTTAGAGGTGTGGCCAGGCTCTGAACAGATGAAGGTGGGTTTACAACTGCAACAGGCATGGTAACAACACTGGTAGTCTCACTCCCCTCTGTCAGAGAGTGCCAGAGTTGCTGCCTCTCTTGGAGTTCTTCTGGGCTCGTGTTTCATGGAGGATGACTGAGGAAGCTCAGACTGGGCAGTGGGCAGGCTGCTCTAAGAAGGTGGCTTCAGGGTATGGCTAGAGACTGTCTTGCTCCTGTGCTTATACCAGTCTAGAGGAACTGGGCGGCAACCAGGCTCAACATACTCCAGGCCAAACCTCTCTCCAGTGTCTCTTCTAGAGAGATGAAAAGCAGGATACTTCTCGTGCCCCGACACCTGTTCATAGACTGCATTGAGATCTGCAATCAAAGCTGGATCAAAGACAGCTGGAAGGCAAACACCTGGCTGTCCACCAGATACTCGTAATTCCTAACCCTAACCCTAACCCTTAAAGAGAGGAGCACCATTAGGATCATTAGCGAGGTAAAAGTGCTGGAAAACTCCCTTGACCCTCTTGATAAGCTCCTCAGACTGTGGAATCTTGGTCCTGCAGTGCTCGCGAATGTGTGGCTTTGTGGGGTTGGCAGGTTGAATTCCACAAAAGGTATAGGTGTCTTTAAGCCTCTGCAGGTCTTCCTGATCCACCACAGAGAAGGCTGTGGACAGGAACTGGGCAAAAGAACTGTACAGGGGATTATGCTCTGAAACACACTCACGGAGGAACCGCCTCATACAGTGGAACAAGTCCAGTTTGATGGTTATGTTTGTGTTGTAGTTGATGCACAGGTGTTCAGCAGGTTACCAGAAGTGGCCTCAGCAACAATGACATCAGTTGTTCTCCAAGCGTCCCAGTTCAGATGCTGTCCTGCATGAGATTCTGCCACCTTAAATGCTGCACAGCAATCCCTGAAAGAAACAACAGAGAACAAAGTACACTCATGAATGTTAAAGCAGTCATATCAAACACTGTATGGAGTCCAGTGTAGTCAGGCATCACAATAAAATTATTCCCATGTGCTAAATGAATGCAAAGGGATTCCCTTCATCAAACTGTAAATATGAAAAGTAATGCGAGTTGTTATAATAGGCTGTTCGTGTCTCCAATGACAGCAAAACATACTGATCATTTCTTACCTGTCTACCCCCTGGTATTGTGCCTTCTCTATGCCTGCAGAACTGTAGTAGTCTGCTAGTCCCTCGTACATGGGCTTCAGTGACTTGTCTGTCTCAGACTGAACCATCGCCCACGAAAGGATCATCCAGTTCTCATTCATGACTGCGTACGATGACATGGTCCTGGATGAAAAGGTGACCTTCCTAGCAACTTCACAGGTTTGGTCTGAGCGGAAAGCCTGCCCAAAGGTGCCCTGCAGAAG
>LKNJ01002031.1:0-119094 GCA_002120245.1 Maccullochella peelii
GGCCTCCCTCATCTTTTAAAGTGGGAGAACTTGCACAATTGGTGGCTGACTAAATACTTTTTTGCCCCACTGTACATACAGTATATATACGTACAGATGGTCAGGTTAATCCACATGACATGTTGTCAACAGGTTTCACAGGGACTATTTCTTCAGTATAAAGTAGTTACAATGAAAACTCTTCACAGAGAGGTCTGTGGTTTTTCCAGGTTAACCAGAAATACGAGCTGCTGTTGAATTTTCTAAATGTCATTTGAGCATCACAAATTCTATTCACCTTTCTTGTACTGTTGTTTCTTTCCCCTCAGTAATTCGGGTGAACTGGCCCTTTAATTCCAACTACTGAGAAAGTGTTGTTTCTTTACTGAATATATGGATCCAAGTCTTACACCAAGTGAAGAGTCGATAACATTATGGTGCATTTTACATGCATCATAGTTTATCATTGTACTACAGTATATATCATATGTGATATCTAGTAATGTGACACAACTTACATGATGATGAAAAATTTACCACCTTGAATCTTGTGGCTAGTATTTCAGATGCAGGCTAATGCTGCACAAACATCTAAAAGTTTGTGGTTACAATAAAGACTGGCTAAAGAAATAAATGCAATTTTATTTTATATATTACTATACATCGTGTTATATTAATTAATAAAGAAGTATAGGGTCTATAATTGCTAATTTCTCAAATCATAGTCCACTTACTTGTGCAGGACTGCTATCTCATTCTCAATGCTGTTTTCCTTGCCCTCTAATGCCTTCTTGGGGATGCACTTGATAGCCACCAATTTCTGGGTCCTCTTCTCCTCAGCCAGGACCACCTCAGAGAAAGCTCCCCTGAAACACAAACACACAGGGCAGTCAGTCAGACCTCAGTCCATTTATCTTCGGGTGTTTAGGCGGAGCTCTTCGCATTGTGGAGAGAAAAAAGGAAACTCCTGCTTTGATGTTAAATTGGCTTAACTTTTGTGATAACTTGGCTACTTATATCCAAGTGCTGGTGGAAATTCTTGCCTGCTGATGGCAGATTGGGTTTATTTTTAACTTCAGCCTCCTCCTGAAGTCTTTGGGTTGCTGCTGAGTCAAGTTTTGGAGACGGGACAACTTGGAGGGATGATTTGGAAGCACCAATATCAAATGCTGAGGTTTAGCTTGGTGACACATTTTTATACTGGCCCAAAACTGTTTTAAGCCCATCAATCAATTGGATTATTATTAGCATTCTGTGCAACATACTGTATATTAACAGGACTTTCTTTCATTTTCTCTCAACATGCTTTGCTGATGTTAAAGTTAATAATAACACTGCACTTTTCTTTTGATACACCAGGCATTTCAACCATCTAGTACTGTATGTGTACAGATAACACTGCACAACGTTTGCTAGGTTATGACATGCAGAAGTATACACAGCTACTAGATCTGTCCCCTGACGCCTTCTGCAAAAAACTACATTTCTTCCTCTTTTTCTCTCTGTGTATCGCTACCAACTAAAATAAATAATGGAAAATAAGTGAAGCAACACAACTCTAACTGGCACAAAAAAAAATGTTTAGCATTTTCTCATGACCCATTTGACAGCAGAGGCGTACATTTCTTACATCCTCTGGCGTTTTGGCCGAGGCCCAGAGATTTTAGACTCAGATCCAAAGCTGTATCCACTGAACATTACAACTGAATACTATGTAAGTATGAACAAAGTGTGAACTGTGTTTAAAATCCCCAGCCCTGCAACCGTAACTTCCATACTGTCAAATGTTTTGTGTGACAAACATATATATACAGTTGATTTAAAGTAAATTAGGTCTACAGTGGCCTCAGATTTATTACATGTATGAATGCCCTGGTGGCACGGCAACATGGTGTCTCTGTTGCTTTAAAATGTTATGCCTTGTGATCACTTTTGATAAAAACAAAATATTCTAATCTTTCCTTTTGAAAATCACATTGGTAGCAGATGTAAATGTCTATGTGGCGCATTAATGAAGATAAATGTCATGCTCTTACTACACTAGGGGAGTCAACCGTAGGCTTTACCATAATGTGATATCATTTTGATTTGTATGGCCATTATTTTATTCATTTGACAATATTTCAAATGTTACTACAATAAACAAGAGAAAGAGCTTTCACACACTGAGATCTACTTACTCTGTTTTATTACACACACTTCTGGTCAAAGACCTTCTTGACGCATACAGGGCAAACAGAGAATGAAGGAACACTCAAGTGTATAGTATACAAAGGCAGTAATTAGCCCCAGTGCAAAACATCTGTGTATCCTGCAAACAAGACCTTATGTTCACAACATATGGGATGGATTGTAGAGATGGGAAAGATTCTCATGTTTACAAGCGTTCCACTTCAACGGAGAGCTCAAGACTGTTGTGTGATTGCAAAGTTGGACACGTGAGGGTTAAAAATTGGTTGATGTGAGGCATCCATATTTGTTTTGGTTTTTCATATTATGAAGTGTCAGACTGTATGTATTGGAGCTTTCAAAAAAATCCCAGACAATTACGGCTTGGATGTTATGTAAACACTATTTACAAGTTGTACATTGGTAATTAGCGTAACTAACATATGACATGACAAGGTTTTCATTCTTTTAGACTACAAACGTGGATGGGATACAAAGTCCCTGCCAGGACAGACATTTTAGTTGGCTAAACAACTGCATTGTACAATAAACAATTATTCTATAAAACAATAAAATCTTTTGGAGTTTATTAGTTCACAGTGAAGCCTTGTGATATGAATGTGCTGTGCTGGATTAATCATAACTGAGGTATTGTTGGATCTGGGTTCTTCAGAAATGCACTCTTAACTACAGACGGTAAACACTGTCTCTATTTAACTGCTCAAAAGATGGCAGGAGTGTCACACAGACCATAAAAAACTAAAAATAAACAAAACTTCTTTTCATTGTTTACCTCATCTAAAGAGAATAATCATTCCTGCATGAATGCGGTTGTATTTTTACTGGGAAGTTTGCGCATCAGATCTTACTCGTACTTCCCCTGATGTTTCGTTGCTGTCATTCACTCATTCATCAACCCGTGGTGAGCAAATGCAGGTTTGTTTGGGAACAACTATTATTTAATCAGTATACTAACAGTGCTGCCAATACATGTTGGCAGTATCAACATGTTCAAACATGTCTCTGTCTCCCCAAAGCATGTGGTACCAGTGTTGAGGGGAAGTTTAAAACTGTAAGATGAACCCTAATCAAAAAATAAAGTGATGTGGATCATCAATCAATCACACACAGACAAGACAACTTTACACCACTACCTGCTGCCGCACTTTCACCAACTGCAAAATGTTAAAACATCCCCTGAAGTTATGTCATTAAAACAAAACTCTGTGTGTGTGTGTGTGTGTGTGTGTGTGTGTGTGTGTGTGTGTGTGTGTGTGTGTACTGTATATATGTACTGTATATGTGGTATCTGTGTATTTGTGTGTGTGGGGTGAATGTCAGCTGTCAGTTTGTGGGGTATGTGTGGGCAGAGAGGAACCATAACCATCCAGTCATTAGGTCTGCAGATACTTTATCAGCTTCACAAACAAGGAAGGACTGCATGGTTCCCTGCCAATGTGACCAGAAAAGAAAGTGCGTTACCTACAGACCACAACTCCTCTATGAACAATGTCCTCTTCAGCGTAAAGGAGCTGCTGTCCAGAAAAAACATGCTTAAAAAATTTTCAAAAAACAAAGCAGCACCTTCCCCTTGGTCCAAGTATAAAGTGTAAAAGGTGTCATAGGAAAGCATGTGCAAAGATTGATGAATATTACAAAAGGTACACTTGATAAAGTATGGTAACATGGATAACAGTATTCAAAAAATATATTTCATCTCTGGTTCCATAACACACCTTATCCAGAGTGACCTATGTATAGCTTCCCTGGTGTTATTAACCTCAAAGCTAACAGCACTGAACCCATTCCCTGATCAAAGTAACAATTATCCTGGAAGTGAAGCCTTGTGGTCACATCTCAACAAGAAAGTAAAACTGCCACAGAAAGGCCATTAGCTTTGGCAGAAATCCAGCTGTGCGGAGGAGGCTGTCAGTGCTGCAAATTCCTCTGTAGCATCTGGAGGATTTAGTTGACATTCTCCATGCTCTCACTGATAGACCAAGGGGCTCTGGGGAAATGTCAAACAGTGGTTCACACAAACATTGGGAAAATCTGAGAACACTAATGTGTCTTTGGCTATGGATAGTCCCATTGTTTGTTCATTTTTCTTGCAAAAAACCCTTCCAGTGGCACATATTTGTCTTGTGAAATGATGACACACTGCAGCACATTTCCCCCATTTTTACTTGTTTTCACTTTATTTCAAATACTTATAAATTATATTATAAGTGATTCAGCTGGTTGAACCCATGGCACGTCATTGCTTGTACTTTCAAATTAAGTGAAACATCTGGACTACAGCTGGACTGCAGATAAAGCTTGTACATTGTCAGAAACAGAAGCCTTTTACCCCTGACTTCCTGTCACCAAATGACACTGGGCATTGTTTTCATGTCATGCCAGAAGGTACTTCCTTCTTTCTGAATGTCAGTGAGCTGTAGGGTAACATTTTCATTGTGCTGGGCAACGATCTCTTTTTGCCCATGGCGATGTTTATTCTGGGCATGACAGCAATAATTATATCGCTATAGGCTGGCGATGGTCTGCTTAGTTCTACTGCCAAAGACATTTGCTTACAATGACAACTCACTATTGTACTATCCAAGTGATAAATTCTGAGGTTAGAAACATTTTAACCAGCACTGATGAAGAGGGGGGAAATGCTACCACACTTACACTATGTCCCGTCTCTCACTGGCAGCATAGGCTCACTCATCCAGGTGCCTTTCTACAGATTACACTGTGGAAAGTTACTATATTTCTACTATAAAGGATGGAACGGCAGAAGATCAGTCTTCTGCGAGGCCTGCGTCCAGCAGTGGGACAGATGTTACACTAACCTCAGTCGATTACTTGATATCTCTACAAAATTGTCCCCTGAAAAGACAACATTGCCCCTGAAAATCAGAAAGACAGGGCAAAAAAATACCTTCTATAGTCTATTTTTACCCTGCTACTGACACCGTACAGGCTCAGAAAACATGAAGAGCATAATTGTGATGAATATTTGATGGGAGCTGAGTAGTGTGGTGAGTTTGCTTGAGAGCTTAATCCTATAGGTTTCAACTGGATTATAAGGTAAACAACTGTGTTTACTGAGGTGTTCCTGTTCCTAACAGGAATGTCTTATCATCACCATGGGACCTGTATCCAGGAAGAGGATACACACACACAGTACCACTGCACAGCTATTCGCCACTAAACCCTCAATAAAGACACACTTACTGCCAATATCCAAACAGTAGGGCGTGCTCTCAGAAATTCACTGTGCAAATATTTTACACAGGAGTTTAAATATAGGCATACAGCAACACAATTTAAATGTGTGGAGACTCATACAGAGTAAATATTTACATGCCAATGAAACAACATACATTCCAGTGATCAACATTGTGCTATTGTGCACAAATCCTGTATCCAAACACTTTGTATCCTGCCCAAACAGTGGACAAGAGGCCGCCTTTTCACTTTCACTGCTCAAAAAGTAAAATATTAGCAGTTCCTTCACTCAGGTAATCTCTTTATTACACCACTCTCTTCTGTCTCTGAGTAACCTGCTCGCTTGAAATACAGACTTGGTGTTGCTTAGTTTCTGTCGCTACAAGCAACCTTTTCATGTGCGTATCCCACGGTGCCTCAGTCGAGGCATCAAGGGGATTTAAAACCAAGGAATTAGGATCCCACATGCCATCATGCATGCATCTGTGCTCATTCCCGTACTACAAACAAACATGCACTAGCAGACCACTATAAGAGGCTGCGGTTACATCCACACAGATAAAACCAGCCGAGCTCTAATGATTTCCAAAGACCATAAACATACATAGCATTACTGACACACTTTAACATGCAACCATCACAAGACAAACACTATCCGCGTTGCCTTTTTGCAGAGCCAAGCAAATCCTGGAGGTCAGTCCCTTCTCTTTTTATGCAAACAGTTTTTTTCCCTTTGTTACCATCTGCTGTGTCACATAGGTGTCTCTGCCAAATGCAGACATGTTCAGTCCATATGCCATGTTAAAGTAAACTCAAATACATTTACATGTTTATGATATCAATGTTGATTTTGATTATAAAATAAACTAGGCAGCTTCCCTCGTATGCTGCAATGTTTTGAGAATACAGACCGTCCTTGACTATCTGCCACATATTTTTTCTCTCCCTATAAATCCAACATTTCTCAAACTCCAACCAATTGCGCCATCTGTCCTGCTGAGAAGTTGGTCCAGAAGGTATGTAAGCAGATGACAAAATGGTAACTGTGGAAAGGTCAGAGAGACATAGGGAAGGACCATCTGGTCCAATCAGAGCTGAGAGATACCCAACTGTGATACTGGCCCTGAAACATAAAAAGACCATCTTTGCTCTGTGGGCCCTCCAAACACAAAGATCTGCAAAACCCAAACCACAATCACGCTCCTTATCTGTCAGCTAACACAATGAATTACAGCTTGGTGTAAGCAAGCACTATGATCTAACTGTAATGCTCCAATGCAATATATACATTTAAATTCTACATACATTTCTCTAAAATATTGAAGGGAGATATATAATTGTAAGAGCATCATAATTCTGTTTGGATCCCTCAGTGAAACGTGAGACCTTGAAGCTGTTATAATCAATATTTTTATATTAACAATGAATTAAATAACTGCGTGCAATGTAAAAGGGGTCACTCGTAGTGATAAATCTACAGAGTATTATCACCCAACACAGCAGTCAGCCTCAGCTCCACAGTTAATGCAGGTTTAATGTAACCAAACACTTATCTATTGAGTCATTCTAATTAAATTCTAATTCTTCTAATTCTTCCCAAATATCGCAACAGTAATAAAAAAGGGATTCATTTAGTTTACTTTTAACTGACAAAAAATATAATCTGCTGGTATCACTGTGTTTTGTTCTCTCTCATCATAATAATCCCTTAATATGAGTGTTGCCATGGTGCTGGTATGTTTGACTCACTGCCAGTGACTGTGTCCTTTGGCTGAAGACCTCAGTGCGCTCCACACTATAGCTCACTGAGAGGAAATGTCATGACCTTATTAACAAATCGGAGCAATATAGAGATGCACTGACAGGAGTAAAGTGATCAATCAAACACCTAAAGACAATATTGCCCCTTGTGTACCGTCATCAGTTCCAGTGGGGAGCATGGCGATGGCGAGGCAGACAGTGACGCTGGATTTCCACCATTCCTCCCACTCTTCCTTCCCAAACTACTTCACAAACATTTCTGTCCATCTGTAAATCTGAATGTGGGAATGAATTTACATTTAAACATCTGGTGTGTACATCAGATACCATGAACCATTACCAAACACGTTTTCACATCTTATATAGTGCTTTGCATTTGACATATTTACAAACGCAAACAACTGTAAATCTAGGTATAAGTGTTGAACAGTGTTTTGACTTGTTTAATAGCCAGTGTGTGATGTACATGATGGTTGTGTGACGGGATCTTACATTTGAAGCGTCCTTACTGCTCAGGATAGCTCACAGAACTAGGCACTATTTTAAGTAGAAAGAAGCTCTAGTACACAGAGAAATATCCACTCTGCATCTCTCCAGAGATTCTTAGCCACCTTTATGGTCTTTGCATTTACTAGTTCAGTCTCACAGCTCTCCAGCAGCACTAGGCCACTCTTCTTCAGCAGAAACGCTCTGATAAACCCACTGTAAGCTATCTGACTAACTACAAAGGCAGACCAACTTAGCAAAGAATGTCTGACATCTAGCGAGCTAACACAAATATTTTACTCAGGAGTTGGCGGAGACAAAAAAAATGCAGCTAAAAACAGAACGAATGTTGGACTTCAAATTTGTCAGGCGGCCCGGAAACGTGACTCCAATGGAAGAATCATGCTGCTCTGTGGTGGATGTAGGCAATCGTGTGCTAACATTAGCCGTTTAGTGGGCCTAAACTCAATTAATGCAACTTCAAGTGCTTTTATTCCGCATGTCAGAGAGGAACAGATCCAACTGTTCCAGTGCTTCAAGTCCACTTACTGAAAGGAACTGCTTTGAAATGCACACATTGTAATTAAGCTGCAAAGAACATGCTTCCCTAAGGATTTCTTGGACCGGAGATGAAAAGCACACGTCTTCTGAAGCCAGTTTGCTGATATGTGGACAGCTTGTCATGTGGAGGAATATGGGCAATAAGAGATTATAACAATGACGAAAGACTGTGGGAAGATGTACATTACAAGCCTGAAAGTGTTAGCAGGATATATTGCTGTGAGCAGATGGAGATGCATAAGTGGGCCAGACAGTGGACATAAACTGTATGAGTATGTGTATTTGTGTGTGTGTGTGTGTGTGTGTGTGTGTGTGTGTGTGTGTGTGTGTGTGTGTGTGTGTGTGTGTGTGTGCGCAGGTGCGTGCGTGCGTGCGTGCGTGTGTGTATTCCAGGAACAGCAGGCTATGCCATGCTGAGCTGTGCTGTGCTGAGACTCAGGCTTATGTTCGAATTAGGTCAGGGCAGGGCTGAAGGGCTGAGGGTGCCATAAGCAGGGATGGATTTTCAGGATTGGGTCCGAGTTGGAAATGGTTAAACTCTCATTGCTATGACTGCAGGAGTGTCAGAATGAATGCGATTTAGTCACAGAATGAATCAACAGCTGTCTCTATTTTTATTTCTGTAGTGTATCTACTATGCTAGATAACTTAGCTTAAAAGGTGACCAGGAGGTATCTGCACATCTCTGAGCACATAATAATGTCTGAATGCTGAATCAAAAAAGATGCAGAGAGAAGAGATGAGAAGACAGATGAAGAGGGGGGGACAAGAGTAGCGTGCCACGAGCCTTGCTCATAACTGCTGTATGGTCTTATCGGTGGCTGAGACAGAATTACAAGGGCAGACACAGTAACATGTTGTCCTGTCCAGTATGGGAGCAGGGCACTGTGTAATGAAGGAAGGTCTTAGCTCTATCTCATCCTACAGCTTAGACACAATCAAGCCTCATGACAAAAGGAAAGCAAAGCAAGGAAACGAAATTCACTCTTTTCTAGAAAGGCCAGAGGTGTGCATGTGGGACACCCTGGTAGAGAAACAGACATGATTAGGGGACGATAAAGACAACTGAAATTGCAATAAGAGAATACAATAAAGAATAAGGAATACAATGGGATAAATATGATTAGTGGTAAATTATGGGGAGAGAGGGAGAGTTAGGACAGCAACAGAAAAAGAGAAGCATGGAGAGAGAGAGGGAGAGAGATGAAAAATAGATGAAGTGGGACAGCTCTCATGCAGGGAGACTCATCTGCTCCATAAAGGTGGCTGTTTCCTTTTGTCTGAACTACTTTGTTAATCATCATTTTGGATTCATTTGATTCTGACTCAGCATACAAAAACTGAATAATGAAGAAGTGACAAAAATAGCACCCCAATGGTCGGTCTGGGCTAAAATTCCCTCAAAACCCCATTTCTGGGCTCCTCGCTGACACAAGGGATGGGTGGTCATGGGCTGCTTTGCCTACTCACTATCTGGAAATCAGGAAGATAGACATCACAGCAATGAAGCAAATAAAGTTTGACAGACTTAGTTTCTAAAGTAAAAGTCTGGTATATCTGGTATCAGGCAATAGCTGCAATACAGTAATTGCTTATAATGTTATTGGTATGAAGATTGATTCAAAATAATGCACAATACATTGTACATTTTGCTTTGTGGAGGATTTGTTTGTTATAACCAATGCATAAGTATAAGCCATTTCTGTTTAAATGTGGCAATAACCAAACTATGTTCTGAATGGATGAGGTTCCTACATAACCGTCAGCACATTCCTAATAACTGACTGGACAGAGTCAAGAACGTTTCCGTTTTCTTGCAGGCAAAAGCTTAACGTCCTCTACTTTTGAGCTGGATGGCACCCTGACTTGTACTCATCTCCTGCAGTGACTCCGACAGTACAGTCCACAGGTATGAATAAAGTACACAAAATATATTACTTTACATTAGATTAGGCGACTCACTGCAAACGCTCTTGTGTCTCGCACCTCAGCTTATCAATGGCAACATCTATCACCTGGCTGTTTGTATAGTATTCTAAGAACCCCCAGCACATACACTTCATAGACATAAATACTCAGACCGATTGAACTTTTGTGTGTTGAATAGTTCCAACATACAGAGCTCTGAGAGGAGGATAAAGCATTGGCATTTAAGTACAGAATCTGCATTTTGTTGTAGCCTAATGATCAGAGTGAATTTGCATTTTGTTTCACTTCACAGAACAAATCTGAGATGTGGGATTCAGAGGATTGGTACCAGGCTTAACTACTGTGTCCTTATAACTTCAGTGGCATTAAGATATACATACAGTATATACTGTGAAGCTGTGTCCCACACCTTCAACTGAAAAGTTTCACTACACTGGGGAGATTTGTAATTTATTTAGGACTTATTTTTTCCATGGTCCCTACAACCGTTCATGTCATCATTTAATTTAAGTGCATTTGACTGAGTCAAAGTCTCACCTCTTGTCGCAACACACACACACACACACACACACACACACACCAATGAGTGCGGAGTTATTGAACCTTTCCACTCAGAAACAGAGAGCCCTCAGACAGAATGGCAAATCAGTGTTAAAACCCGTGTAATGTAGCAGAGAGGCCCAAGTGTAGGGGAACTAGTGGAGCAAAAGGTTCCTCTTCTGACAACCAGATTGTGTCCCAGCCCAGACTAGAATTAATGTATCACAAAACAACAAAAACCAGTGTGGATTCTGGGTACGTTTAAAGCATCATCAAGAAATGACAAATATAGCTTGAGCATACTGTACTTGCCTAATGAAAATACCAAGCTCTAAAACTATAGGTATTTCATCTTTGTGGTGTTTTATCCACTGAATATGGATAAAAAGGCAACAAGGAAGACAAGCTCACTCTGAAGTCGTGATGCACAAAAATGCCCGAGAAAGGTTTTAATGAGAGATCTTCAGTCTGTCAAAAATAACAGGCGGTGGGCGAGAGGGCTCCTTGCTTTGTAAAAAGAGTGGATGCGTGATGAATGGGTGCAATGTGTTCATTCAGAGAGGTGGAGAGACGGGAACACTGGAGGCAAAGGTCTTCAAGAAGAAAACTCAGAGAGGAAAGACATACAGCACTACTTTGAACCGTCAATTACAAGCATATGTGCTCATGAACGTACACAACAGTGCAGAAAAAAAAAACAACACACAACTATAACCAAAACAAGTGTTATTGTTATGAACACTTTCCCCCTCCCTCTCTCCCTCACTCACCCACACAGAAACACACACCACTCTTCCCAAATCAATTGTGGCCAATAGCTGATCACACGACCAGCGAGGGCAGGGGCTACTGGGTCACCGCCGAGCGTCAGAAACAGGCGGGGGCCAATCCGTCAGCCCTAACGATTTTAGATGATTACACCCTGCTCCTAAACTCTTAACCCCCACTTTTTCCCATGCCCAGTCCCTGTGTTTTGCAACGTATTCTGGGCTGAAAATGCTGAGAATTTCCCCTTGCTGCTCTCTGCATGAGAACATGTGCAGCCACTGAAATGTCCGAGAAGGCGACATGGCCCATTTGTGCAGTTTGTCATCAGAGAAACTTCAAAGGCAGCTGAGGGTGGGAACGAACAATCAATTTTCCAAATACGTGACCTGTGAATATATAACCAGCCGGGTTTGAATGATGACATAGTGAACAACATACACTGGAGAGTGCAGGGTAAGTCAATATTTGAAATAAAGCCAAGGGAATCCAAACTTTCCAGGGTCCAAGGTTTGGATGGGTGGGTTTGTGTGTGTGTGTGTGTGTGTGTGTGTGTGTGTGTGTGTGTGTGTGTGTGTGTGTGTATGCATGACATGGTATACATTTTTTTTTTATTTTGTGAGCAAAGCTATATTTGATATTGCAGATAATTGTGACATCAAGATTTTTAATGTTAACATGTATTTAACTGTAAGAGTTGTTACTTGACTATATACTGTGTCTTATTGACAATAACTCTGATGGGGATCAATAGTTCGTTCTTATGCTTTGTTGTGTGGAAGGAAGGCAAACGATTGCAGTGAAAGTGCTATTGCCTGTTTGTGCATTATTAATTCCCATCTGTTTTGATTACAAAAACATGTGGCAGCAGCTGGGGATTCACAGTACAAACCCACACATGCCACTGGTATACGGTTCAAACCCTATCATTATCATTTGTGTCACTAAAGACAGAAAGAAACAATCACATGTAAGAACTACTTGTTTGTGATGGTGTATTTGTCATGTTAACATGCACTGAAAATTACATCTTTTTGCATGCTCACACTTTCTTTATGATGTTTACCGATTTGCCACAAAGAATACCGTTTAAAGTATACATAACACTGTTTTTAAGTATACTTTAAAATGATCCTGTATTTAATAATTAAACTTTTTGTTCAGTTAGTTCACGACATGTAAATTGATGAGCTTTTTTGTTTGAGACAATGAAAATTTGATTCAGTGATGAGGTGATTTGTAGCACCTACAGTTCACCGCCTCCATGGTGAAAATATGAGTGAGGGAGGCTCCAGAAACACGATTACATTTATACAGAAGTGTCTGCATGTGTGTCATTTCTCTCTGAGTTCTCTTGTAAAAGAGAGAGCGAGTTCATCTCTTGCACAATGCACACATATGCACCCGGTGGTGGATTATTAATAGCAAATCAAAAACTTTGTTTCCATAGTGACTGTTTGAGTCCATTATGGAAAGTGTTTCTTGTTGTTACCAAGACAACAATCCAGCAATGGCAAATGAATGTGGCACACAGCTGAGTGATGCGGTGATCTCTCCATAAACAAGCTCAGCACCAAACTGGGGGCAGGTGGAGAACGGGAGGGATGACAATGAGAGGGCTGAAAGGATCGGAAAACATTTTCATGTCTGCACCCATCAGTGCTCATACACTTGTACAACTTCAGTTTGGCTTGATGTTGCTATATTTACCTGTACATAATATCCCACTATTGTCATGAATCAGACTTTACCTTGGAAGTAACTAACATTTGGCCTTTGTTATAGCTTACAGTAGAAATACAGACAAGAAAGATGGTAAGTGGCCATCAAGCTGCTATGACTGACTTTTGTGGCAATGTTTACAACAAATTACATGAGATTTGAAGTGCTATCATTAGGTGCTTATAATGTTTGTTCTACCCTCTGTGCATCAGTGACTAAAGAGCATAAGGATGGTTTCATAAACTCACTAAACAAGCTTAGGTTTCATCTTGGATTCAGCTAGTGATCACACAACTTAATCCTGGACTAACAAGGATGTGGGTGTATCTAAACGGTGCTTCACCTTGGATAAACATCCTGTCTTATGACTCTCGGCATCCATGATTAAGGGTCATAAAACAAAGAGTAGTAGGATTAAAAGTTACATTTAACTGCTGTGCACTCTCAGGGCAATGTGTTATTTGAGAACAAACTAGGGTCCAAACTGCTTCTGCCAGTTTGGGAAAGCTGGGCAAATGTTTCACTGTGGGATGGATAGCAGGACCATTTAGACAGGAGGACCAAGTCAACCCCAGGAGGAACTCGGGAGGACAGAAATGGTCCTGTCGTGGTGATGGAATATGCTCTATAGTTGCAGGTGCCAAATTACATTTGGGTTTGGACAAGTGTACTGTATAGCTACCAGAATGGTGTTCCAGCTCACTTGCATAAATATAGAATAGACTGCCATATAAGTCGGGCTTCAGAGATGCAGCAAATGAGTTAGGGCTCTACAAATGACAAGCAGTGGGCATGCCATCATGCACGCCAAAAACCAAGCATGACCATTTTGAGACAAATGGATATCACACACACACATATATATATATATATATATATGCACACAATGTCCTCAAAAGTTAAGAGGTTTAAGAGAGATTAGAAGACACCAAGAAAAGCAGAATAAGGAGACATAGCACAGACACATCCAACAGAAATATCCCAACAGTATTCCACAGTATAACGCTCCTCTCAGAAAGCAATACAGCTGATACTGGATTTAACCTGCCAATGTCTTGCAACGGGGCAAGCACCGTCATACACTGAGGCATTGTCATCCATTTTTCATTTTCAGGTTAATCGAAAATACTGAAATTGGGCTAAGATACAAATGGACTCATGCCTGTTCAAGTCCAGAAACATAAAGAAAAACAAGCATACATACTAAGATCTTGTTTGTGGCTCTACTGTAGAGCAAAAGTGGGCCTGATCCCAGCGTAAACACATGAATGCATCTAATCTTTAATGTGTCACTGTACAAAGCTGCTTCCCAGCTTGCTGCGGGATAAGGGGGTCTTTGTTCATGCACTGTCACCTGGGTGGGAGATCATTACAGCCAGCAGACAGATGTGCTTCCTTTACATAGACACAGGCGTACATTAAGATTGCCATAGCAAAAAAAAAAATAAAATTCTTCAACATAAAAATAGCCTCACAGCAGAAAAGCCTCCCCGCCCCCTCCCCAAAGGTCTTACACTCAGCAGCCACGCAGACATAACACACAGCGAAAGACAGAGAAGCTAGAATCCAAGGTTGGAAATCATTACTGTAAATGACCGTATATGTTTTTACATGTTGTTAATATAATACTGTATCTATCAATAAAAGGTGTTGAAAATAAGGAAAAATGCACATATTCAACTAAAACATTTGACTTTTTAAGCACACGTTTGCTTGTGCTTTGGCCATTTGTTGCGCCGTGCTGAGCTCTCTCAGCCACTGAAGCTTTATAAATGATTGTTGATTAATTAGGTCTAGCTGTATTGTATCTTTGCAAAGTCCTCTGAGAGATCCTGAAGAGTTAACAATTTATTAAACACTCCCATACAATCTAATGTAATCCAATACAGCAGCCCAGAAATAACGCCTATCTTTGTGAAGTGTATCATGCTCAGCTTTCGTTGACACTGTGTCAGAGGTGTTGACCCTACTCTGTGGTAATTTATGAGGCAGTGTATTTAGTGGTGCTGTTGTTTCACCGTGAACAGCATTTCCTTAAGAGGTGTTTTCTTATGTTCTGTCTACATGCTTTGTGGCTGGTTTGTTGACACTGTCGTCTGAGAGGTAAATCAACAGGGTTCTTGATAACACAGTGTCAACAAAGGTGAGCATTATAAGTTTCACAAAGATATATTGCAGCGCTATTCTATGAGCTGCTTAAAATGTACTGCAAATGAAATTGCATTAGACTACACACACTGACCGCTCCACTTGACTGAAAAAATCCTTTCAATTACCTGGAGAAATGGTGTTGGGAGTTATGCCCAAGAAAAAATGTCACAAGATCTGTATAATATAATAGTAATAGTAATAGTAATGATTTCGCGGGATACATGTGGAATCTGAAGGAAATAGTTTACCAGCATGGAGAGATTGTCTTAATTTCTTTAAATATTGTGTTTTAACGTGCTTTTAAAGGTTAGAGTTTTATAAGATTTTGTAGAAGTCTTTGAGCGTTTCAACTAAAGCACAAAAATAGCTGTTCGCGGTAATATCGCAATCTAAGCAGCCAAAAATGAAGGATGTAATTTCATGCCAAAAAAACCAAACGAAAAAACAAATTGCACTGCACCACCTGACCTGCATTAATACAAACTCATCTCTGCCACTCCCCCTACCTTAGCATAAGCGGATTTGTTTGGAGCCACGAAATTACCAAACAGCTAAAGGTGCAAAAATAAAAATGGCCTGAGAAAAACAGCATTGCTGCTACCGCTGGCTTTGCACTGACACTAGCCACATACATGTGTGCTGCTTGCACCACATCAGGTTCACATTAGAGCCTGTAATGTTCCGATTAAGCATCAAGCTGTTAATCCAGGGACACTGACAGGAGCAGCCCAGCATAAATATACATCGAGGAGTGACACATCTACAAAATACAGCAAAACCTTGTCAGGAGGCTAGTTGCACAGTAATAAATTCATGGCCAATCACTCCTTACCAAATAGGGTCTATCCAGTCATTAAGCAGCAATAATTGCCTGCCCAAATACTTCAATAATAATAAAATAATTTTAAAAAATTAAATCCATACAAAAGCATCAGGATCAGAAACAAAATAAATGCAAATGTTCTGTCCATCCGAGAGAACAGTTAACAAATACGCATTAAATGCATCATTAAAAATGTAAAAACACACACCCGTTATTCAAATCGTGGCAATGTCTCCCAGAGTGTGAAAAAGCCATCATACAAAGCTGAAACACAGAGTTTTTTTTTGGCACCGCTGGCACTGACACACTTACGTTCCCAGGATCTCTTTGAAGTCATACTGATCCTTCACATCTGTGGTCCTCTTTTTCCAGGGATGGCAGTCGTCACCCAGCGGCATCTTCTTGTTGTTACGGTCAGAAACAATACTAGCGAAGAAAAAGAGGATAAGGAGGAAATGCTCATTAGTACCAACAGTTTAACTGTACTAACTACAATACTGCACTGATAGTGCTGCTCACCTTTCCTACATAGTTGATTATTACTGGGGGTTTTTATAACTTGGATTACTGACATTAGTGGATTTCTTGACTAGTGGAGTGTTTGCCACTTGTGATGACACACTGATAGTATGCAATACAAGATGTGCAAAAAATATCTGGCATATCCTATATTGTAGAAGGAAAAGAAGGTTTATTTGAAAGGCATCTTTCAAACACAGAGGCAATTCAAAGTACTTTACATGTGTAAAAACCACTAGTTAGAGGCAGGTACCATTACTGTGTGAGCATTATTATGTCGTTGTGTTGTGAATCTTTTAACTTTTGGGCTCGACGGCTGGGGTTTAGCCATCGAGACGTCGAGTTTGGGATTGGCTCTATGGGTGTCTATTGGAGAAGAGCACTTCCTGCAGCTAAAAGTCACATAATAAAGTGAAGTAACTGACTCAAAGGATTAATTTTATTTAGTCAAGGAACTCTCCTAAACTTGCCACTTACAATGGCTGCAACCAGCTTGACAAACAGACTGTTGCTAAATCTGGTCAGTCTGTTACACAGTCAGTTGCATGTGTCCAGATGACTTAAGAATGTGGTAAATCCTGCTTCCCCTCCAATACAATTTTCACACACAAAAACATATCACATGATATCTGGTATTGAACACAGGCTCAGGCTGCATTTCATCCATTATACTGAAATACCTGTCACAGGTAAGTACTAGGTCATTGCTGTTTATACGAGTCCTGAATCTGCAAGGTTGTGTTTCATCGTTATTCAAAGTGGCCGCTGCAATGTGGAGGTTACTTTGATGGTTCAACATGGCAGACAGTGCAGAGGTTCTGGTCTAAATGTAAAGCATTTCTTTCCTTTTGGTCTGACATGTTTTTACCTGGAGTCATGTTCAAGTATCATTCTAACCAACAAGAGTGGAATTCATGGTAGAGAGGGCTAAAAGTCATGGCCAATATCTACTACGTTAATAAGTAAACTATAGCTTCGCCCAATTGTTGCTGTAGTAGAAATATATGAGTTCAAGTGTACAGTGGTTAATCTTTTTATACCACAGCCAAGCCGTGTCAGAGCTGGATAAAACACCAGTTGTGAGCAGGGCTGTGGACCCAGGTCACATAACCCAAGTTGATAAATTCTTAAGAACAGCAGGTAAAGGTTTTTCCCTGGTGTTTACTTTGGTGTGACCCTGTTATTGTCAAATGGTAAGACTGAAACTTTAAGATCTGTCTGAAGAAGCACACTGAAACTCAGAAGCGTATCCGTCTATGAAATGTCACCTTATCTGTTATGTGTGTGTAACTTTACTGCGCTTATGTAATGCTCAAGTTTAAGTGAGGTGATACGAATTAGCTTTACAAACTGGGCCAAATCAAATATCATGCCGAGGTATAGAGTATGAAAACACTCCTACCTTTGAGTTAAAAAAAAAGACACAAACAGCGTTAATTCTTTGGTCGTTTCCCATTTTCAATTTTGTCTCACTTGTTCATATTTCTCAGAAGAAGTTAACATTCAGATGTTTATCCTCAGCATGCTCTCAAGAGTCGGACTGATCACAGAGGACCCTTCTGTCACAGCTATCATCATCTAAACCCAGAAAGTACCTGGAAGACTAAAATAGCCCTGTTCATATCAGCATGCCTCACTCCTCCTCTGTGCCTGCTGCCTGCCTGGCAACTTCACAGTCTGTCTATATGAGATGATGCAACATATAATGTTCTGGATTGTACAAAGAGACATTTTGCTAAAGGCAATATAATAGCCCAGTTTATCATTTCTCTATCAGTTCAGAGTCAACCAATTTAAATGCTGAATTGCGTGTATGAGTGGCATTAACACTGCTGTTAAATGTTAACAGGACTTGGCCTCTCCTAGCTGCACTGAGTTGCAGCCACTGATTGATGCACACACTAGCATGCACTCATAGATCCTCCCATGTGCCATGTCTTGTGCATACACACATACGCACACACACAAATGTGGTGGCTCTCTCGCTGCCTTGACTAATGTCAGAACTCGGCTTCATACCTGTCGTCATGGAAACCCAAAGGAGCCGCTATGGTATCTGAGAGTTGAAATTGCTTTGATGACTAATGGCAGGTGGCAGCTAAGGTGGAAATCATTCTAGCTGCAGTGTGTTATGTTTAGTTAAAAAAAATAAAAAAGTACCTGGTGTGTGGTTATTTGATATATATTAGAAGGACATTTCACACACAAGAGGCAGTGAGAGATGATATAACCTGATCAGGTATGCAATTCCACATGACCATAGAAGAGGTACTGTCTGTTTTTAAATGCCATATTAATTGACAGACAGTATGTAGTTCATGAAGGTACAACTTGTGTGCATCTTATATAAACTTACTGATGTGATGTAACCAAAAGTACTACAGGCATAAAGCTTCGTTCAAAGTGTCATTCCCTCCACTGCATTTTGCATGCCATTTAAAGCCACTCCAATAAACGGAAGTATCTCTAAATTAGGCCTGAAAAAGCTGCATGCAAAGTAATGTCCTGAGGGGAAGCAATAAGAGGAAGTCCAGTCAAATGTGATTAAAAGCTTTGCCGGTAAATCTGCTGTATTGGCCGCTGTTCCTGCAGTTTAATAACTACTGTACGGGACAAACAAACAATACATAGTAGACTGTAATTGTATTCCCGAGTACATCTTCAACTTGACACCAGTCTCTTTCTGTGGAAACTGAGGATCCATTACCGGGCATGATTTTTTCCCCCCAATGTTTTCATTGAAAAATGATCTGCAGTAGGTCAAGGTGTACTAATCAATATGAAAAATTTTTAGTTTTTGTGTTAAGAATAGGGTGCTTTTTGTTGGGATTCTTTAGTATTTCCCATGCCAGGTTGGGAGGAGACTTTTTCGAGTTTGTACGGGAATATTTGTGATCATTTACTAAGTAAAAATCACTTGTTGGTTACAAGATGTGCTTGCTTTTTTGTATTGATTTAACCGAAAATACTTTTTGACTACTGGTCAGAAATTTCAACAATTACTTTAGGCTCTGGTGATGGAGATTTGACAGTATTTTTGGCATTTTATAGAGTAAATTACTAACTGATACGTTGATAAGATGCAACAACATGGATATTTATAAAAACTAAAAATAATAGTTACAGCTCTAAATTTATCTCCACTACCTGACCAGCATTATTTAGGTAGGGTGACACAGTTGTTCTGTTTAGAGAGTAGTAACATCTAAGCTAAAAATAACTGCAACCGACCGTGAAAACACCTCATACATACTGCTTGTTTGTAGCATCTCACCTTGCTCATATGGAGATTCATGGAGATTCATGTTAATTCATGCACTGATACTGAACATCAAAGTCATTTAAACATCAAAGAGTCATTTAAAATCTATGAATGCATCAACCCTTGTTTGTCACTGGTTGCGTTCATTTTAGAAGTCTACAGGCATCAACTGCGCATACCCAGGAAATACCAACATGGTCATGATCACCTAAATCGCCTTGGATTTCACTTCAGTGGCACAAACATCTGGATACGTTTTACGTTAGGCAACGTCACATTACATTTCAAATAACACATAACACATTTCAAGCAATTGGAGCTTTAAGGACATTGTCAAAGTTGAATGAGGGGGTCTGGTTTTCAAACAGGAAGTAGCTATAAACAGCAGAATAAGGTTCAAGTTTAAGACACACAGGGGCAGATAGGAGCAAGTTTTATAAAAATGTGGGAGAGTAGAGGAGAGACACATGCAGGTATCGTATGAGCATGTAGAGGGCAAAAACAACCCAGTTTTGACCAGAGGGTGAAGAGAAGCTGCTCAAAACCAAAGAAGCAACAGGACTGACGAGGCTTGAGATAAGGAGATGCACAATACCATTACCACATTCCCTGAGTAGGACGTGACATGCAGCATTCGCCCTGTTTTAAGGTTTACACAAAAGAGAATCGCTGTACTCACTGGTTTCCCATTCCTGTGATGTGCAGTGGACAGAAGAAGCACACACACACACACACATCACACACACATCACACACACATCACACACACATCACACACACATCACACACACAGTTAAATGTGACAAACTGACGTGTAGTTAGGGGTGTGTTGTTTGAGTGTGAAATTCAATTTTCAAAAAGTGTTAAAACGTTTGGCAACACTTGTGTACACAAACACACACGCACACACACACACAGAATCAAACGTACAAACAGACAAACTTATTAAAACCAGATATCTGAAGTTTAACTAAAACTTGACCAAACTGAGCTCTTGAACACATCTCTGGCCAAATCCACTTCTTGTTCTTTAAACTGGGTCGCTCGTGTCTCTACAAAAGTGTAGATAACACACTAACAAGTTGGTTCTCTTTTGTCTTTAAACACTGACAAATGTTGATTTTGGCTCGCCTGTACTACTATTATTTCATATCTCAGCAGACAATATATGGCAGAGGTCCAAACTGTAAAGAATTCTGCTGCCAAGTTATGAACAAAGACTTACAATACTTTGATGATTTGTTTTTACTAGATCTTTTCAGGGCTTCGTTAGGTCAGGCACGTAGCTACAACTATGATATTTTAATGCTTTCAGAGCTGCAGAAGGCAGGGCCCTCCTGATCAGTCTGATTTAAATCACACTTGGAATCACCTTTCATACAGTATAATGCATTGTTAAAAGACAGTAACCCTTTTTCTAGACTCCCGACAGTTGTAATGGTTTACCTTAGTGGCTTTATTGTCTCTTTAGAAACCTGGGGTTTCTCAGGAATTTGTAGAGATATAGAGATATGCACATTTCCCAGGGTGAAATGCATATGAAGCTCAAACAAAGAAGCCGTAGCCAGGCAGGGTTACAACAAAACTCCATTCAAATATTTTGTAGAGCAAATGAAAATGACAAAGGTCCCAGGTCTCTGCAGCGAGGAGGCAGTTTGTTATTCCCTGCTTAGTAACATGTTATGTCTATCAACATGAACTATTATTGGAATCAGAAAGCTAACCAACTAACATACACCATCGTTCCCTGAACAGACACCAACTGCTTGCCATGGTGCCTATCCGAAACTGCATGGCCCCCCTATCAGTCAACCCCATGCACCAACTGGCTGACTGGCAGGCAAACTCGGGGAGATTTACTAATAGAGTCAGTGTCTGATTGGTCAGCTGGTGTCCGTGACGCATAACAAATCTCCTCTCAAAGTGAGCTTATTAATCGATAAGCACACTTCTCCTTACAATATCCCATAGACAGAAGAGGTGAGTGGAGGGGTGTGTGTGTGTGTGTGTGTGTGTGTGTGTGAGAGAGAGAGAGTGTTGAGAGAGAATGGGAAAGAGAAACAGAAAGAGGGAAGGAGAAAAGAGAAATGAGCTAAATGAGGGTAAAAAGTAAAAATACTTTAGCGGTGGCAAATGACGCGTCATGTTTACTGAGACAACCTTAGATTAATAATATCACGGCTTTACTTTATGACATTGCATTAATTCAGAGAGCAGTCTATACTGGTTTGTATGGAAGAAGATAAGTAAGGTGCCACTTCAGTGCCTCGCATGTCAGTATCTGATCTTCGAAACTGCAGCTTCAGTTACATAGAGGTCCTCTTTGATGAGAATGAGAATACATAACGAGACAGACCGGCTGCTGTTAACTTCAGCAGTACGCCCTGTAGTAAAGCTAAATTTAGTTATAGCTTTAAAAGCATTAAATCTAAGTTCCTCTAAACGCAAAGCGCCAGTTAAGGTTAGCTAACGTTACTCACTGATGAAAAAGAGCTGTCAACCCCCCCGGGCAGGAGAAACCACGCTCCAGCATCTACCTAGCCTTTGTGGGAGAGTCCGAATGAAAGTTTGTGCCATGACAACGCGGCAGCAGTCGTTCCTACCTGAAACGTAGCAGTCAGCGAGGTCCGACAGTCGCGTTCAGTGTCTGTCTGTCTCACACGGAACCTGTACTTGGCGACCTCACCAGCACCGCTCCTCCTGACGTCACCTCAGGGCGGGACTTCCAACGGGCCAATCACCGCCCGGAGCTGTGGCGCACAGGTAAACAGTCCTGCTACACCATTGGTCACCTCTCTCCACTCGTGATTCCCCTGCTGTACTCAGGACAGAAGGCTTGGAGGTGAGCTGGTGATTTGATAATGGTTATGATAGATGACCCCCTGCACTTACAGGAAGAAAGATAGAAAAAGACATACAGCTTAAAACAAGGACAACAAAATGGAACAAAGATAGGTAAAAGTAAACGTAGAACTATTGTGTTCATACAAGTAGGTGAAAAAATAAGTGTATATATAAATATATATAATAGCCAACAATGACCAACAGCATACAATGTCTATACACAAGTCAAGTGTTATAAACACTTAAATTATGAACAAATACAAATAGTGACACAGTTGTAAGTATTATCTCTCAATAAGAGGACCACATAATCACTTATTGAAGATCTAGATTTTGATCCATAGGTGCACAAACACAGAGAGAGAAGCTATAGTTGGTATTACTAATATCCGCCTGCTAGGTGCGCACCACCATGGTACACTGAATTTGTGCGGTCTCAGCTTGTGGTGGTCAAGTGCTCCATCTAGTGGATTGCATGGCCCCAAACAGGCAACGTCGAGTCTACAGAAACGATCTGCCTGAAATTTAACTTTCTTAGTGTGGTCATAAAGACATAGCCATCGTATCAATTCAGGTGCATTTTTAGGCTAAGTAGACTTTTCGGTCATTTTGATAGGATTAAAATACCAGTGTTATGCTATTATAACATATTATTTTTTATAAAATGGATGTATAGGCAGTCAATGTTTATAGGGACCATTTGCTATTTTTTTCTTGAGTCCCATGTACATTTTTGAGAACTGTAATTAATGAAAGTTGCATCTCATTTACGTTTACCAAATCTAGGGCCTGGTATTGCGTGTGCTGGGTAAATGAAACGTGGCATGATTCAAATGAATAATTACACCTGTGTCAGTATCACACCCACATTGTAGCCTACAATCCCAGGTAAGGAAAGGTAGATTTGCACCAAAAAAGTAGGAAATTACTTCGCGGGTGTATCAGAAATGCAGAAAAAAAGAGATTTCATTGTTAAACTTCTACATTTGTAAATAAAGATTTTTTTCAAGTAAAGGCAGGGTATTTATGAGGAATGAGGTCTTACTGTAGGTGTTTCAAAACGCTGCGGTAATAAAGCTGCCCCCTTGTGTAAATGCAGACGCTGGGTGGCGCTGTGCTGTAGACGGAGCCGAGTTTTTGGGACAGTTTGACCCTCTCTTCTCACCGTCGTCGGCAGTGCGCTGCCAGTTGCCTAGTGACGAAAAACTTATCGACAGCTACTGATTTCCTGCGTTTTCAAAATCTCATCTCTGGCACTCTGAGCTAGCCTAGAGCCAAGTTTTCCAAACAGATTTCATGTTTATGTCGTCTCTCCAGCTGGAATATGGGACGAAATTAAACCGTTATTCTTGCTGGGGAAGCCGTGTAACGTTTGAGCGTTTCAGGTGGCGTCATGAAACATTTCGAAGAATGATGAATAATTATATTTTCATCAGAGTCGTTGGGAAAGGGAGCTATGGGGAGGTGCACTTGGTGAAACACAAAACAGACCGAAAACAGGTGAGAAACGGAAAGTGTTTGTGGAATTCAATTCAGCCCACAACAGTTAAAATAAACAACGTAACTGTTAAAACGTTAACAATTGTAGTCGCTTGAAATGTTATAATCACCAGGCTTGACGCTACAAAGACCCCGCTAAGGCTCAACTAGCTTGAAGCTAGCTAAAGTCGGCTAAATCCTCACAGACGTGTTTACGCTCTTTTACATTATGTTTTCAGATGTATGAAGCGAGCATAATAATGTTAACACATCCAGTGCGCTGGGAGACATAACGAAACAAAGTCACATGTTAGTAAGGATAATGTATGTTGTTATTTACAGGGCAATAACACTCAGTTTGACAGATAAAAGTGGTCTCCTGTCTGCAATGGACCCTAAAGAGTCTTTTGAAGGGTTTGAGACAACGGGGACAACTCAATTTAACCTATTCAACCTAAGAAGCTGTTGCTGCATAATTAATACTACTGACCATCATGGTGACTGTTATCCCCCACCTAGAGAGCAAGTTTTGTAGTTTGAACTTAAGCCATAAAACAACAAAAAGTATTTCTGGTGCAGAGTTCCTATGTCAGCATTTCATGGCTTAAAAAGTACTCATTCATATGTGGATCACCAACATCGACAGGATTAGTGAATCCCTGGTCTACATCAGTCATTAATTTTTGCTAAAATAATGTAATTATGTAAATGTTAACTAAAACTGACTGACTTACATGTTTGATTCCTAGCTATTCGGTTTCTGAATTTGTTCATGGTCACAAATCTAGAATGACAAACGTTTTCTTAATTACCAATTCAGGGAGAGTGATTGTGCATTTTTCTTTTTCCCCCCAGTATGTTATTAAGAAGCTGAATTTAACCACCTCCTCCAAGCGGGAACGGCATGCTGCCGAGCAGGAGGCGCAACTCCTGTCCAAGCTGCGACATCCTAACATTGTGACATACAGGGAGTCTTGGGAAGGAGATGACTGTCAGCTGTATATTGTGATGGGTTTCTGTGAAGGCGGTGACCTTTATCATCGACTCAAACAGCAAAAGGGCGAACTCTTACCTGAGAAGCAGGTGGTGGAGTGGTTTGTCCAGATAGCCATGGCACTCCAGGTACGTTGTAAGGTTTAAAGTGGAGGCCATGTGAAGGTCAGACACAATTTATTTTCATTATACCAGTACGGGACATCTGAAGTCACAGTTGTGATTTTGCTTTGCAGTACCTGCATGAGAGGAACATTCTTCACCGGGACCTTAAAACACAGAACATCTTCCTGACGAAGACCAACATCATCAAAGTTGGGGACCTTGGCATCGCACGAGTATTGGAGAACCAGAACGATATGGCCAGCACGCTCATAGGGACCCCTTACTACATGAGTCCAGAGCTCTTCTCTAATAAACCCTATAACCACAAGGTAATGTGGTTGTCTGCTCTCACTCTGTGTAGTTTATTCATGGATGGTCATAGGAACTGCTTCACACATGGATGTTCTTTTTTTCTAGTCAGATGTCTGGGCCCTGGGTTGCTGTGTGTATGAAATGTCCACACTGAAACATGCCTTCAATGCCAAAGACATGAACTCACTGGTCTACCGCATTGTAGAAGGAAAGGTGGGTTGCATATATATATATATATATATATTCTATTAAGGTCCATTTGAATGGTTTTATATTTAATAAATAATTTATGCTTTTCCAGGTGACCGCAATCATCTTTTTCAAACAGATATATAATTGTTATTAATCCAAATCTGAAGTTTTGTTTGTCATTTCCTGAGAGTGTCAGAAGAGTGCAGGGACATTTTGTTTGGCTCCATGAACAGACTGAAGTTGGGAATAGTCTTGTCCTTGTCCCAAGTAACCACAGATGAAAAAGCTGGTAATAATTGGTAACTTTAGCCATCTTGATCATGAATTTAATAATTGATTCTCCTCTAGTTAATACAATACGTTATTTTTCTGAACCTTGATAATCTAGAAATATAATTTATGGCAAAATAGTTTCACAATGTTTTTTTTGTCTCTGGTTTTCTCATCAGCTGCCACAGATGCCCAGTAGGTATGATCCCCAGCTGGGAGAACTAATCAAGAGCATGCTGTGTAAGAGACCTGAAGACAGGCCTGATGTCAAACTAATCCTCCGGCAGCCCTACATCAAACGACAAATTGCCTTGTTCCTTGAGGCCACTAAAGAGTAGGTGGCACTGACAGCAGGCCGCCCTGCTGTTATTTCTTTAAAGCTGTTTATTTCATGCAAAAACCTTAACCAAAGCTTTTTTGTTTGTCTCTTATTGTCATTTTTTTGTCTGTATACTTTAATTGGAATCATTTTCTACAGTCAGATATTCATTTCTATCCCTCCTTTTTTGTTGCTCCTCTGCGACAGTGGGCTCTCTTGTATTCAATAGAATTATACATCTTTTCTTCGATGTTTATGTTTGTTTTGGTTTTTACCAGAAAAACTGCCAAGTCGAGAAAGAAAGCTGTGGGTGGCAGTGGTGATTGCAGGGCCAACAGTGCATTGCCTGTGGTGTCATCTCAGCCAAAAGCTGAGAGAAGTGCCCAGCCTGAACCTCTAGCCAGGGTGAAACGGGTGAGTGACTGGCTTGTTTAACACAGACAACTCTGCTATAATATTTTAGAATATTCCCACAGTACTATTATTGTGCTACTACTATTGTGCTATACTCAACAATGAAGTTTCATTATGAGGAGGAACGTTTTGGATTAGAATAGTAGCCTGTCATCATGTCTTTTACTGCATTTTATTTTGCCAACTCAGTTGTGCTAGTAAATAAAAGGTTCTCCTAAGTGGAAAGTATTGTCATGGACAGTAATGCGTTGGCCAAACTTGAACCATGTCGTTTATAATTGATGCTAACGGTGGGCTGCTGTGCTTGGTAAATAGCCAAACTTTTCTTTTTGCTTTCTCAGTGAAAGTGCTTTTACTCGGTCACAGTAAGCAGTTGTTGGAGTTGTTTCAGTGGTAAAAAACATATAACTGGCAAATTTCTTCACTCTAGTGCAGTAAAGCCAGCAAGCAAGTGTTGCATTTAAGTAGCATTGTGTAAACACCTTTCAGAGCCTTTTATTTGGACACAAAATCATTAAAAATGTATAATGTTTCTGCAGCATTAACTTTAGATTCATAACATACAAGACATTGCATCAAGGCTTTCCAAATCGTTCCATTATCGTATATTTATTCTCATTATGTGTGTGTAGATTTATCCTGGTCATCAAAGAAGTAAGATGTCAAAAACAGTCAGATTATTATACAGTTGAAGCTGTTTACCCGAGCTTCTTCGGTTCTGATGTCAGACAGGCTTTCTTTTTTTCTCTTCATCCACAGAAAGAAGAGAAATCACAACAACATAAGGTCCGGAATGGCGTCACCGGCAGCACTCCAGTCCACACACCTCCGCCACCCAAACCCTCCTCACCTCATGCTCTCAAAGACAGCATCACGTCCCTGGCAACCATCAGCAACATTAATATTCATATCCAACCGCAGGAGGATGAGGATAGGATGAAGAGACAGGTGCAGGGGCCCCAGTCAGTTGTGTCACAACACCGGGCAGGTAATGAACCTGTGGCTCACAGAGTGTACAAAGACAGCAAGGGAAGAGGGAAACCAGATCCTTCCCCTCTTAAGCCCCCTCTGAAGTCTGTATCAGGTGTCGGCAGTAGGGGAGGAGACGAATGGAGGGCACCCAGTGGATTGTTAGACATTCATCCACAGGCCACATCAAACCCTGGGGATATCTTTTCTGTCTGTGGGGGGAAACAGATGTCAGAGGTGGACGATAAGAATGATACCATGGACTTACTTAAAGAGGCTGACATGCAGAACCCAAAGGTAGAAGTGGAGAAAGAGGCTGCTTTTTCTATCCCTGAGAGGAGATCTGCACACAAATCCAATATCGAAAATATCGGAGTGGCTGTGGAGGTGAATATAGACAATAAAAATGACACTGTTACCCTTCTCAAGGGAGCTCCGACACAACACCATACCTCAGACATCCAAGTAAGTGATCTTAGTAGTAGAGTTGTATTTCTGTTTTCTTATGAAGTATTTGTTTACGTGTGTTAATTTATGTCTTTGTAGGAAAACCTAGAATCTACTGAAAAGCTGTTGGAGCCGTTTCCTCCAACACTGGTGAGCATTCAAATTCTTGTGCTCATTCTGTGAACTCTTTACAAAATAAAGCCCATAAGCTGACTGTGCAGCACTGCTAACATGCAATGGCACAAAATGTAGGAAGGTTTTTTTCATTGGGAACATTTTTTTGCCAGTGTAACGAGTGTAATTGTGTCTGTTTAGGAGCCTGTTCAGGAGGAATCTCCCTTACCAGCCAGTAAGCCGGGTCTGAGCCCTCCATGCCAAACTCCCCTGTACGTTTCATCAGAACCTTCTATATCACAGCAGCACAGAGGGAGGGACATAAGACGGACACATGACGATCAGGACAAAGTAAAGGTAGATACAGGAGCTAGTCTTAGGTATCTGATATCTAGGCCAGCCAGTAAATATGGCAAACATGAAACTTATCTTATTTTTTATTTGGCTTTTTTTGCCCTCTGTCCAAGGTGGTTGTTCCCAGACCTTTACCTCCACCTCCTGTTGAGAGCATAGCCGTGGAGGGGAGGAAGAGGAGCAGGAGGAGCTCAGAGAGCAAGAAAGCTAGTGTAGCTGCAACCTCCACATCAGTAAGCTCCTGTAAGGACGGATTCTTACCACTGCCACAGGTGAGAATGCTCCTCCACTCGCACACTGTATACAGCCTCATTACTGCAAAGACATGTATATTTCTGAATATCCATTCTGCCTAAGACACATTTTTTTGTGTTGGTAAAATGATACACTATATTGTACGATTTCTGCAATCTTAAAAAGCAAATCGTTATGAACGATTTTTTCAGTAAGTGTAAATCTTTTGAGACCATAGTTTGACTAGGATACAAAACAATATTAAAACATTGTTTCTGTCCTAATTTTTTTGTGTGCTTGTGGCTGATGGTTTTGGTATATTGGTCTATTCCTGCTGAAATCAGCTGATGCAGTTTATCAATCAGAGAAAATGTGGGTCAATTTTGTTTTCAGGATCGTCCTCTGTCTGCCAGAGAGAGGAGAAGACTGAGGCAGTCCCAGGAGAGTAACAGCGAACCAGGTACTTACTGTCTTTTCCTACCTGAAACCAGAACATTATAGTTGGACCTATAACAAAAAACTGTAAAACTAAGTTATAGGAGGCTTGAATAAAGCAATGAAAAATCTAGACAGCAATCCTATAAAATGCACTTGTTTACATACACGCGTATACACTTAATGGCACCGGGAAACAAACATGCACATTTCTGGTGAAATATTCTAAACATTATTACAGCTCTGTAACAAACAAAAAAAGAATAGTTAGTAGTTCACTTATTACTTTTCTGTTTTTTCTCAGGTGTTCATGTTGTAAGAAGGGCGTCTTATGATGTCACTTCCACTAAGGAGGAGCACTACAATTCCCCAGTTACCAGATCTGTTTCAGACACAATCACTGAGACCAACAGTAAGGTACTGACACCCCATCACTATGACATTCAGTTGTACTTCATACAGCCGTTAAAGGGGAACTGCAGTTTTTCAATGTCTACTGCTGTGACCAAAAAGGCTAGATGTGCCTTGTGTGACTAATCTAATAATGTTACAGTGAATTTAAAACAGAAGTCTCTGTCTTAAACTTGTGTCACAACAGTGGGATATGTTTCATTACAGCAGGATAAGTTGCCGGAGAGAAGGTCAGATGAAGAGGAGTGCAGCTCGTCCACAAGTTCCACAGAACGTTCAGAGGGAGACTGCAGGGAAAGGTGAGAGCATACAAGACAGGAGAAAATAACAAAGTGCAACTCAAATATAGTCGCCATAGTGCTTAGCTATTCATATTATTAGATCTGGTTAGTCTGTTAATATATTTGCTGTTTGACATTGCTTGAATAAATTTCATCTGGTCACCTGCAGGAAGACTGAATCCAGCGACATGCAGGATTTAGTGCATATGATGACCCAAACTTTGAAAATGGATATTGGAGATGGTGTGAGTGAAGTGGAAAAAACCAGCAGATTTGGCTCTACTGCACTGCCAGAATTTAAACTGAACAGGAAGTACAGGGACACCCTGGTGCTTCATGGGAAGGCTCGAGAGGAAGCGGAGAACCTGTCACTCGGTGAAATACCAACAGGTTAGATACTCAGATCAAACTCTTATTGTCATCAGCCTGCCATTTTGGAGCTTCCTTGTGTTTAATGAGCTTGTCTCTCCAAAAGGCTCCACGTCTGGTCCCGCCAAGATAAGGAGAGCCATAGAACACCTGAGAACAGATGTGGTGAAGGGCCTGGGGGTCAAGCTGCTGGACAGACTCCTGGATATCATGGAGGAGGAGGATGACAACAAACGAGAAGTATGATTTTAAATAAGTAAAACACGTCACACCGAATCATTTGTACTGTACCCATGGTATAACTGCTAAAAACATTCAGTAACATTGCGTGTTCAGGAGGAGCAACTAAATAGGAGCTGTAGCCTTGTGTTTGTTGGTTTGTTCATTTGTGCGCAATGCTTTTCAAATGCTTAGGGATATTATGGTTTCCATTGTGCACCTCTATACCAGGAAGACTGAGTTCTTAGTTCAAAATGATAAATTTAACTTTAAGATCAACTTGAACGATATTCCTTTCATATCACACCTTTGGAATACATTAACTTGCCCGTGCAGTGTAATCAATTTGTCTGCAAAGTTCGAAACCCAGTTTGTGTAGAACTCCAGCAGAGTTAATTCATCGGTCCTTTGTTTCCAAAATGATCACAGTTGGCATCCCTTTTTCTCCCTGCAGCTGTGCCTTCGTGACCAGATGGGGGACGAGAAGTACCAAGCTTACGCTGTGATGGTGAGGCAGCTGAAATTCTTTGAGGATATTGCCTTCAAGGTTTAGAGAAAACGCTGTATTTAAGGGAGAGTACACATTTGCATTTCCATGACACCACTTGTGAGAATGTGTTCACAAGAGGCAAGCATCTTGACAGATCTTGTAGAACAGGAAACTTTGTCTTTGGGAGAAATGTTTCCGTTTTCCAAGTAGAAACTTGAAGTGAAAATCAGTTAATATTGTTCACAATGATGAATTTGTTTCCTGCCAAAAGACCACGCTGCTTGTGTAGCATTGCCACTTTCTTCCTCCTGTTTGCATGTAAATGAGTATTTATGCTTGCAGGTTTTGTCATGGAATTGCCACCCTAACCCTTGTGCAAGCAATTGTATGTAAATGACTGTGACTTCAAACTGAATTTGTAATCATTTCTGTCATTTTCAGGATGTCTATGCAAAGTTTTTGAGTCATGTTAAAGCACTCCTCATCTTTCTACTTTCTGTAGTTTATACTCTCTATTTATATAGCAAGACATAATTTCAATAATTGTTTTACCTATGCTGTATCTTTGAAGACACTAGATCTCCCTTCTGCTGCTGTATTATATTTTCTTAAACACTGTTAAATAATGTTATGTAGATGCATTGTAGATATTAACATTTGAATTTTTTTTAATAAACCCTAAATGTATTTTTGTTTACACCCATTTTCCATAAGAACCACATTAAACCAGACATTTCATTGACAGCGACAAAAAGAAATAAGAAAAGCATCTTTGTGCACAATTACATACTCGGTAAGTCCTGCAGAAAAACCCCCAATTCTAAATACAAATGAAACATCCCATTTATAAAACATAGGCAGTATCAGATGTTTACTATTTGGACATAAGGATTTTTATTATTGACTGATTATTATTATCACTTTAACATTTTGTTCCCAAATGTTTCAAATGTGAACTGTGAGACAAAATTCAAAATAACTTCCAATATAAAAGGATGTATTAACAGCCGGGCAGGGATAGCTCTTGAGTTATTTGTGCTTCTTCTTCTTGAGACTTTCCTGAGGTTTTTGGCTGGACTCCCCGCTGGTCTCTGCTACAACTGGCTGCCAGGACAGAGGATTCTTTCTGAACATAGGCCATGGAGGCAGGGTCAGCTAAAGGCAAGGACGGAAACAGAAGAAATTATATAATGTTGGATGTTGTTTATGGCCCCCCCATAAGAAGCCTTTACACGGTATACAACCACAAGACAGCCAACAAAGTGCAAGAGTTTTGTCTAATTGTCCTAATTGATGGCATTGTCTTGTGTTAACAGACAAGTGCGCCACGGCAGAATCCTCAGTTAACTATCGTATCTATATTTTCCTTCCTCACAAAGCAGATAATACAATGCAAACAAGAAAAAAAACTTACCATGCAGGACACAGCGAAACCAGCCAAGACTATGTACACTGTCCACCCAAACTGTTCAATGATCAGCCCATACACGAATCCAATCACCTGGTAAGACAATACAAATTGTATCAGTGAACCTGACTACAGGTAAAAAAGGCAAAAGCATTCTAGTGAGATGTTTTGAATTGCTGGTTTGCTTGTGTCATGGTTACCGCTGAGATTAGTATTATTCCTTGGAAAATCTGTTCAGCCAGTTTCTGGCCTTTATAATCCTGTAACACAAGGGGAACATATTTTTGGCAACATTGATAACACAAAATACAGTACAGATTGAGGTAAGGGGGGTGGTGGGTCCATATGTTCAAAATTAATAGCTGGTGAAACTTGCATGATAGCTTTGTTTAACGTTACATTGATCTTAGGAGCAGGTTAAAAAAAGGCTAGAGTAATGAAAAAACAAACTTACTGGCGATACAGCTAACGATACTAAACACTAAACTTCCAATCACTTCCAGTCACAGACATGTGCCAAAATATCAGCAAACAACAATTGGTGACTTAAGTTAAATTACATACATACATACATACATACATAGATATGTATCAATTTGATATGTAGTTCTGTAAAAAGCTACAATGGATCAGAAAACACGGTTGGTTAGTTGATTGGTTATAGCTTTGAAGGATATCATATCGTTAGCTAGCGTTAGCAGCTGTTACCAATGTACCGTTAATTTATCCACTGCACTGGCTAGCTAGGAATCAGCGTCAGCTTGATAGAAAAGCATGAATGCATGGCTAGCATGCAGCTCCAATTATCTCTTACCATGTGTGTAGGAATGGACTTGAATATAGACAGCATCTTTCCACTTAAAATGATCAAACATAAACGCACTGAGTCTGGTTCAAACGGGTGCTAACCGAAGCACTTTGACTTCCGGTTCCAAAACGATACGTTGTGTTGTGAAGGACCCATCCGCCTACTCCTGAGTGTTATAACTTGTAGCTGTGCAGGTTCACAGATCTCTATGTAATAGGGATTGGGCACATTGCTACATGATACATTTGGTTTGGTTTTAGTGGAAAGCTTCGCCTGCCCCAAAGACTGCACGTAAATATGTCTAGCTACTTTTAGCTATTATATTTTAAGCATACAGTTTTTACCTTGTATCTCCAATCATTAAATCATATATACATATTAAAAAATAACTATAATATATATTTTTTATATACTGGAAACCACATATAAACGCAAGAGCTGTAATTTTACAACCAGGCAAACGCATGGGCATCTATTACTACGTGCGTGATAGTGGATAAACTTGTGGATGTTGAGTTGGCAGTTTGGCTCTAGTATAAATTATTTCTGCTGTCCTACCTGGTTTCTTTTCAGAGCTGTGTTCACTTGGACTGTATATATTTTTAATTTAAGCATATGAACACACAGTTGAAAGCAGTTTGCTGACGGTCCCGTTGTGTGTTTATGTGGTCGCCACGTATAGTGGTGCAGCTGCAATTCGGGTTCACCTCAGTCCTCATTAGCTTGGCAGCTAATACAGCTTGGGCTGCACTCAGATCAACTTTGAGATTTTTACCAGTTTTTATTTATTTTTATTTTCATCAGGCGTGCTGGAGGGACGAATGAGGCTGTTGCCATGACACTGAGGAGAGGTGAGTCAGTTTGGGTGAAGCAGTGGCTTATTTGCATCTCTGAAACATGTCTGTAATTATGTGTAGATAGTACAGTGTGAATGTAAAACAGTAGTTGAATATAAACCGGTTGACCAATACTGAGGCAAACTGGCTGACATTTACATATAGCATTACTTATTACCAATTTGTGGCTTTTACAGTTCTCACGTAGACACTGCCCTGTGTACCACAGCTATTACTACTATGAGCTATTCATTGTGTCTTTCAGTAAACGTGGTCATCCTTGTGCTGCTGGCAGTGGCCTTCCTAATCATAGTTCAACGAAATCTCCTCAACCTCAGTGACTTTTTACACAAGGAAAGCCCAGGTATGTTTATCGTTGTGCTGGGGGGAGTTTACTGTGTGTTATCTGCTCTGTACCAACATGTGGGGTACACCCTCAGAATATCTAGCGTATTGTTGTTGTGAACATCTCATCAGACAAATGTAGTGCATTAAAATGAATCCATGGACACAATTTGTAAAACCCCCAAATATGTCTTTATCCAGATGCAGGGATGATTCTTCCCTTTGAATCTGAGTTGTCTCCAGACCTCAGACTGGAGTCGGTGAGGAAAGGAGAGGAGATCCCTGTCCTCATCACTGCTGCCGAGGAAAGACTCGGTGCTGTGGTGGCTGCCATGAACAGTGTCTACCAGAACAGTAAAGCCAATGTCGTCTTCACCATAGTGACCCTGAATGACACGGTGGATCACCTAAAGTAAGACAATGAAGCAAGTCTCTCTTGTTACATCATGCATATCATTACGTTGCCTTGGGCATATTAATTTCATATTAATCTTTGTCTTTACCAAAGCTAAGATGAATTTTTTTTTTTTTGTTGTTTTGTTTTGTTTTTTTACCAACAGGGTGTGGCTTAGTAAGACAAACCTAAAAAATTTCAAATATAAGATAGTTATTTTCAAGCCTGAGCTCCTCAATGGGAAGATATCTAAAGATCCCAAGACGCTGGAGGCTGCAAAAACAGTGAGACAACGGAATGTTTTCTCACTGTCCCAGAATAAGTATTCATGCTACTGTTTACCTATGTTCATCTCTTACAAACTTTGTCTGTTTTTCAGTTGACTTTTGCCAGGTTTTATCTACCTGTATACATACCCGAGGCCGAGAAAGCTATCTATTTGGATAACGATGTCATTGTACAAGGTAAGACACCGCCATTAAGGAAGAGAATTACCATGGCCATAAACTTAATGAAGACTATTTTGCAACTATTTGTCATTCAGAAAATGTGTTTTCCATGCACCATTTCACTCATTAACTCTCAAAAATATACATGTTATAACAGTAAAAGAACAGTTTCTCTGGAAGGGAATTAATGGCTGCATTTTGCCTGTTCTGTTGGATCTCAGGGGACATTCAGGAACTTTATGAAACCAACCTCAAACCAGGACATGCAGCTGCCTTTTCAGATGACTGTGATTCAGCATCTGCTAAGGGCATCGTTCGAGGGGCCGGAAATCAGGTGGGCCTCTCTTGCATGAGCTGACTATTTTCAGTTATGTAAAACAAAATGTAAGAGCATCACAATGTAGAGAGTTTCTTTGTGAATATGGTGACATTTGATTAAACCATGAATCTTTTTCAATAGAAGAACTATATTGGTTTCCTGGACTTCAAGAAGGAGGCTATCAAGAAGCTGAGGATGAGGGCCAACACATGCTCCTTCAACCCCGGGGTCATCATCGCCAACCTGACCGAGTGGAGGAACCAGAACATCACCCGGCAGCTGGAGCACTGGATGGAACTTAACTCGCAGTATGTTACTCACACTGGTGAAAAGATGGGGGAATATGAGGCAGTCTTTCTTGCTAAATATACGCAAACTGAAGGCCATTTTGAATTGAACGAAATTGTAATCTAATGGACTCTTTCTGTTTGTATTAAGCTGAATTTGATGGTTTCCTCAGGGAGGATCTGTACAGTAAGACTCTGGCAGAGAGTATCGCCATCCCCCCACTCCTTATTGTTTTCTACAAACGTCACTCCACCATCGACCCCATGTGGCACGTCAGGCACCTTGGTAAGTTCTGGTTAGTTACTGATGGGAAACTAGAATACAACTGATTTTACATGTGGACAACCCTGAAAAAAATGTTGTTTGTGTGATACTTCCACATACTGTATACATATCCACAATACTGGGCATGTGAGTATTTACCCAAGACTTGTGCTGTGTGAGTATTTTGAGAAGCTGTTATAGAGTTTTTAAAGAAATGGTTCAACATTTCCCTCTGCTCCCAGTCACTATGCTAAGCTAAGCTAACTGTCTCCTGGCTGTAGCTTCATATTTAACGGACAGATATGAGAGTGGTATTGATCTTCTCGTGTAAGTCTTGGAAAGAACATGAATACTTCTCAAAATGTTGAACTATTCCTTCAACAGACTTTGAGGTTCTTCTTCTGTCACAAAAGTATGTAGTCGCTTTAATTGTACGAGAAATTGCAACTGACTTAGGGAGCTCTGTTGTCTGTAAAGTATTGGTGATCATTTTTTGGTGTCGTATTTCTTTAATTACAATGCCAGAATATTTGCTTGGTTTTAGTGTTTTTGACACCAACTACAGTGTGTCATAAATTTAAATGATCATATGATGGCAAAACTTTGTTTTTCCAGGCACTACAGGTGCTGGAAACCGCTACTCCCCACAGTTTGTGAAAGCTGCCAAGCTCCTCCACTGGAATGGACACTATAAGCCCTGGGGGAGAACATCATCCTTTTCTGACGTGTGGGACAAGTGGTTCATTCCAGACCCCACAGGAAAATTTCATCCTGTGCGAAGACACACAGGGGACAACTAGACGGGAAGAAATTGTTTTCAGGAATTTTTTGGAGCAGCCAAGCCAGCCCTGTCCCAGCAGGACCACGGCTCGCGATATCTCAGGAACTAAGTAAGGCCTCTTCCCTTGCCAGCCCAGTACTGAGTTCTGTCATCCTCCGCACATGTAGACCTGTGTACTCTCACATTCCCTTGAACACACAGAATTGACCTTTTTTTCTATACCCAGTGCATCTTTATTATTGCTTGGAGCACACAAATATTTCATATTTCTTTAGTTGAGAAACTCTGTCCCCTTGAGATTGCTTTGACACGCGCTTCTCAAAACATTTCATTAAATAGGCAGACCATTTTCCTTCCTGTGATAAGAGCAGTGTTTCATCCTGAACATGTGTGCATCAATCCCAGTCAGCAGTATTGATACCTTGTGACAACCATGTCCTGATGTACGTTTACATGCAGCTTAATACTGACTTAGATTAATTGGCATACTAAGGTAGTTTGTACAGTTACCTCAGTTATAAAGGTGTAGCACCGTCGACCCCACAGTTTAAGCGGTTCAAACATGTTCCCCTCCGAGTTATCAGTTCAGTCTGAATTGTGATATTAGCTGTGCAGATGCCTCATGTCGTTACCTCAATTCAATACTTCCTGTGGAAAAGTAGAGTTTTTTTTATACTTAATTGCACATAAGCTTATTTGTCAGATCCTTGTTTTGACATCTTATAACAGTGGTCTGTGCATCACAATCAGACAGAAAAGGCTGTTTTAACTCCCTCTGCCTCTATAATTCCATTATTCTGAACAGTATTTTGAAATATCAATTGTTAATCCTGTAAAACTAGTTAATTGTGTACTACCATTTTGATTTATCCCACCTATGAATTAACTATACCATAAATGAACACTAATTCAGTACTGTCTCATACTCAACTGTTACTGTGGTTTTTAATGACTTTATATGCAGACCACTAAGCACCTCTGCAGAAATTCAACATGTTTGCACAAAATTCTCATGCTTTATCCCTATCAGTTTTATATAAAATGAAAAGCATTCACCTTGCTGGTGTAAATATGTCATCTTTTGTATAGTACATGAAATAAAATTTACTTTTATCGTTAAAATCATGTGATTTTATTTCCCAGTTATCAAATGAACCTGGTATTTTTCAAGATTTCCACGATTGTATCTAGTTTCCTGTAATACTTCCTTGTAAAATAATTAACAGCCACAAGCAAAGAAGATGCAGTTAAAATGTCACTATAGCATGAAACTGTAGTGGAAATTCATGGTTTTGGAAAAATACAGTAAGACGGGCAGTAGAGGGACAAATAAGGGTTTATTACATTTATAGTATGTCGTCTATATACAGTATTCTGCATGAACACAAAATATTACAAATGACCTTGGACATTTAAAAACAGGCATTCTTCCCAAACAGTCTAGGATGAAGGTTAGTCCTTTCCTGGAAACTGTCCCACTCTCTTCCAGATTCAAAGTTTGAAGGAAGGGCACAAACACAGACAAGCCTGAAACCACTCAACTAGGCAGTGCCTTTCAAACTGTGATTCTGAATCAACTTTGCCCGTCATGATGAGATGGTCAAAGGCACCCTGACAGTGATTCTTAATGCATGATGACAAATCCAGGTCTGCATCTCCACAAGACCATGTGAGCGCAGGCACGAGTTCAGAGTTCAACAGTGTGAAGGCAAAGCTCATTTGAAATCTATGTTGAAGTCATAGGCGTCATCTGCTAGAGCTGTAGAGAGGCTGATGGGGTCAATGGGGACAACGTGGAACTGCACACTTTTGACTGGCACCTTCTGTGGTTTTTGTGTTTTACTTGCCTCCTCAGCAGTTTGTTCAGGCTGCAAGAAGAACAGATGTTTCAACTATTAAAGTCCAACAATACTCAAGATACACAGAGCAATTTCAAAAAAAAAAAAAAAAAAGTCCAGCCAGCTGGATCAGAGTTGGATTAGAAGTCTTCATAAACAAATCAAGACTTGAATTTTTGTCCTCATTTCCAGGAGACCAGACTGCCAGCGTTATTTGAAGCAGCTGGATTGCCTGGCTGTTTTCCAAAAATAAATAAATAAAATACATCTATAGTTACCTCATTATTCTCATTATTTTGCTCTGCTTCCCTCTCCATAGCTGCAGCTCCAGGTATTTCTTCAGAGATGTCGCTGACACTCAGCAGGCCTGCAGTCGGGCCTTTAGAGGTGAAGCCTATACTGCTGGCCTGGTTTGGGAATTTAACACCTAAAAAAGCAAAAGATTGTTTTCAGCAAAACAGACAGAAGTGCCTATGTTCTTTTAGTAACTACAGTACATTGACAAGTCTAGAGTCTAAAAAGCTCACTAGTGGCCCCAAGAGGCCATGCTGCTCTTTACACCCTGTGTGAACAATGTCAGTTAACACTTGCAAAAAAGGGGACTGCAAACTTTAATTTTTAGAACTTCTTAGGTAGTTATAAAATATTACTACATCCACTACACTGGACAGGGTTAGTACAACTTTTTAAGAATAAAATTCACTTTTCAGATTATGTTGAAAATCAAGCATTTTTCAAGGAGTATATGAGTCAGTCCAGCATATTCCTAACCTTGAAAACATAACGGTTAAAATTAACCATTTTCCAAACTTTCAAGACTTTATACAAACCTTGACTGGACTAAGACAAAGAACCACGGAACAACGCAGCAGCTGTAGCTGTTTTGGTGTCTTTGTAAGTTTCCTATGTTGTTTTGAAAACTCACTCATTAATGACTCACTTGTGCACAGAAATCACTGAATTATTAACAAAGAAGTCGCGTTAACAGGTAGACCTTCACCAACACTCTGAACGGGATATCTGCCTAAAATCACCAACTACATCATGAAAAAAAAAAAAGATCGCCGACTGAAATCCTGTGATGGTCTCAGCAAAAAGAAACATGGGCTTCACCAAATTGCTGTTTAAAGAGTCAAATTAAACACCGGTACCTTTCAGAGTTTCCTTGTTGCCCGTTTTCAGTTGGTTTAGATCCCAGCCGTTGTGCATCTCAGCGACCACAGCATCGGACATGTAGGCAGGGAGGCTGTGGTTCTTCTGTGGCTTACAGAAGTAGCTCATCTTGGCTCTGAGAGGAGACAGATTTCTGTGAGATCAGGTGAGACTCAGCACCCCCTACTCTACTTTTATAAATTGACACATTTGCAGTTATCCTGGCACAGTGTTGGGATCAGAGTTGGATTAGAAGTCTTCATAATGAAATCCAGAATTGTGTTTTGTCCTCATTTCCACACTGATGCTGCCCACCCTTCCTAACCCTTTATACAAACACTCACCCTGTCCAATCAGCGAGGAAAGCTGTGGCTGCCTGCTCTGTGTTAGGGACTCCACCTTTCTGCAGATATCCACGCTTTTTGCCGAACAAAGTTAAAAACTCCAGCGAGTTTCTGAAGTCAGGGACATTATACTGAAGCATGATCTGAAACAATGAGAACAGGTGACCTGAAATGATTAAAATCAAAAGAGAACACCCAAATCCATTCAACCAGATCAGATATTACTCGACACACATCTCTCCTGTGATGGGAACTCCTACCTGGGTCTTGTCACATTGTTTGAGCAGAGTCCTGACAGCCTCCAGCACACTCTCCCGGCCCTCCTCCACCTGCAGGCTCCTCAGAGCCATAGAGGCCGGCGGGTTGGACGGCGATGCCACAACTCCTGGGCTGTCTATTAGCTTCACATTCTTCAGGATGTGCACCTCCTGCATGGACCTGAGGGGGTGGTAACATGCAACATTTGACTATGGAGATAAGCTACAAGTAAGAGGGCTGAAATATGTTTATGTTAATTACAACATTGTACAACCTGAGCATAAACCGACAGTAATGCGCATAATGCTTCCTGTGTGCATGTGTGTTGGCGATTCTGCTAAATATGCACCGTGATACAGATCCCAGATGAAATTGCTGCAATTGTGTTTAGGGCAAGTGTTTTTATGCTTAGTTGTCACTCACTTTGTGATGCCTCTCTTGACGCCGGCATTGCACGCAAGGATTCCCTTCAAACTGTTGACGAGACTGCTCTTCCCCACATTAGGAAAACCTGAGGGTAAAAGGAGATTGCATCAAAACAAACATTCAGACTATATACTATGAACAAATTCAAAGACATGAATCCATACAGTATATCTATACCACAGAGCTGCATAAGACAGTAAAGGATTTTAAGTCCTCATAGAACTCAATACTTCATCTAACTCCACAACTTACATAATACAAAGTCAAAGGAAGTCACTTTATAGGGAAAAGGCTGTGCTTACCAACTACGCCCACTCTGAGTGAAGCGTCATTCTGTGTTTTAGCAGCCAAACTTGCAAGAAGCTCAGTGAGACAACGGTTTCCAAAGCAGGCTGCTCCTCTGGATTTGTCCAGGACTTCATTAGAGGCCACTATCCTGCTCTTCTTGGCCCGCTGATAAAGACAGAACCAGACATGTAAAATTACCATCCATAAATAAAACTAAAAAAAAAAAAAAAATACTTTTTGTTGTTTGCATTTCAGGCTCAGGCTGTGAATAATACAGCATGCACATATTGGAAAATATAAAAACAAAAACATTTGTTTTGTTCACAAACACACATCAGCTCTGCTTGTGGCAGAGCCACTTAATTGGTGTAGTTTGCTTGTTTCTCTTGGAGGTTATAACCAGTTATAACAGCACAACACAAGCTGCTCAACCTTCTCAGTCCTCCGTATTACAACAAGGTATATAATTACTAAATTAGCAGCAATTTGTTCTTACTGATAAACCAATCCAAACTGTGGGAGGGGAGGAGTTTATAAATGCTTCACTTCCTGCCTCAAATAGAAAAGTTGGACCTTTACCCTCCTTCAATGATAGATAGTTGACCCCCTGATATATTTGCACTGCAATTATATAATAGATATATATAAGATGGATGGGGGTGTACATGTATTAATCAAAATAGGGTTTAGAAGCCTTTAGGACATAAATGCATGCAAAAGATGATGATTCTAAAAATAAAAAATTGTAATTAGTTTTTGATCACTTATGTGAACAGTGCACCTCCTACCACTGTTTTGTCCTGGATCTGTGTTGATGCCTTGAACGCCACAACGGGAAACTCCAGTTGTAAACGCTGTATCCACCTCTCCACATTTTCCTTTGGTACCAGATCTACAACACAGAAAATCAAAACAGTAAGAGTCCAGTCAACCCATTTTTTTATTCAAATTCACAACAGATCAAAAACATGCTCATCTGTGTGTATCTCAGCAGCGCCTCATGTCCATTTACCTATTTTGTTTAAAACCAAAAGCAGTTTCTTGTTGCCCTCCCTCTGCAGCACCGCCTCCTCCAGCTGTGGACACCTGCAGCCCAGTGGGTCACGAGCGTCAAGGACTTCTATCACTACATCAGACGCATCAATGACCTGAAGTAGAGGGGGAGATCAGGTTGAGGATTATCAGAGGAGTCTCTAAAAAGCATGAAAGACATTCCTTTCTGCAGTAAAACACTGACTGGGATTGGGCATTTTTACCTTGTTTAATTCAGAGCAAAGGTACTGTTTTGAGTTCTTGTCTGGGGCCGTCTGTTTCTCTGAATGCTTTCCAACCTCATCCTATGGAAACAAGGCCCCCAAAAAATAAAAGTCAGTCAGCAGTAAGAGTGATAAAACTCTGAATTCATGGATGATTTTTATGTTTGTCTTTTACCTGTCGAGCCTTCTTGGCCTTGGGTTCTGTGTCTTTATTTGAAGCGTCCTTCTCCTTTTTCCTCTTCTGGGCTCGCTCCTCTTTTTTGGCTTGTCTCTTTCTCTCTTTTTCTTCTTCAATCTGTGAAACAAAGTAAGATATTCAATGAGTATAACAGCAAAAATTCTAATATAATTTGGAAAACAGACTGCCAGTGATCTAGTGGTATATAAAGACTGTACTAACACTAAAAACACTGTTCAGTCCTGTTTCCCAAAAGCACCTTTAAGCTGAGGTGATCTTAGCTCATAGACCTTATTAGATCTGTGTGCATCAATCAATTTGAAAAAAGGACACTGCATTTATATTATTTGTGATAAAGTGCATTAGAAGAGCAAATGACTGCTGCTAACCTGCAGCCTCCTCTGCTCTGCCTCCCTGAGGATCTCCTCTTTGAAGGGAGCACTGTTCGGCACGCCGGGATCCTTCTTCACCCGTTTGCTCACTCCTTTCTTCTTTGCCTCCTTTTTTAGCTTTCTGTTGTGCTCCCGGACCTAAATACAGAACACCAGACTGTAACAGTTTCTTGTGTCTATTAAAATTAGGCAGAAACGAGTTAGAAATTAAGAGCAACGTTAGCAACCTCATCTCGCTCACACAGGCCTCACCGTCCAAAAAGCAAGCTGTAAACTTTTAGCTTTACAGTAATGGGTGATAAAGTCAGACACTTACCTTTTTCTGTATTTTATAACGTTTGGAACATGAGACCCGCTTGCTTGCTTTCTTTAACTCTGAAGACAAAAGATAAAAATAAAAAGGTTAACGTTGGCTGAACAGTTAGCTAAAAACGAAGCTAATGCAGACTGACCAAAGGTGGATGTTAGCCATTAATAAGGTTAGCTGACTGGCTAGGTGTATTAACCGAACAATGAGGCCTTAAAGAGTTGTAATTTTAAAAGATCATATATTAATTGAACATCGCTATCGGTGTTCACTTACTTGGTCGTTTCATCGTGGAGCTGCGGACCTGCCAATGTGACTGCGCTGCTCTCACACGTGGAGGAGTGCGCAAGTTTGATGTTTTGTCACTTCCGCTTTTGTCTGAGCAAGTTTCGCCATTATACATCCGTGGTTCCGCCACCTGCCGAGCTGGAGTAACTTCCTTCACGCTCATCCTGCGAGACGTGAATGCATCAATGCTGTGATGACGCTGTCATTTGATATGTTTGTAACCATAAAAAAATTTATCCTTTTCTTAATTAACTTAACATTGAATCACGTGAAAGGAAGCCAGGTTATTCCATCTTTTTCATTAAATAATTCATTGGTGGTAAAAACAAACACATATAGTAAATTGAACTCACGTTGAAAAATAATTTGAAGGCATCACATACTGACTTGTTCTTTAAATCTATAGCTTTAGCAAGGGCAAGTCTACATTATTATTATTATTATATATATATTGCAATTTCATATATATTTTTATTAACAGATCTATAATTCACTACTCATTATATTTACTAGGCTATCTGCTATGGTACTTATAGATAGATATTTATATCATGATATTCAAATATTAAAACTTTTATTTTGTTATTTTTGAACTTTGGTGACTTCTGATTGGAGATGCAACTGTAATTTTGTTGTCAAAGACAATAACAATAAAAATCTCTCTTGAACTCTTGTATACTGAAATGTTGGTGTCCATGAGTCTATGATACAGTACGCAGTATAACCCACACACTGTATACACACAGTGTAACTGTAGACCACACATGTAGCTAGATGCCATACTGGGTAGTTTATATTTGGGACATTTTCACACAAAGATGCACAATTCTTTGTTTGGGCTTATAGGTGGGGTGTCCTTATGTGTTCACTTTCTCTATGTTTGCTTTAAAAAGGAGCCACATTATAAGGCCCATACCTAAATTGTCTAACTTTTCTTTCAAATATTGAGCTAGATGCCAAACTGTGTCCCATTTACTTTTTATATCTCAAATACCTTTTTACTTATCTGATGCATTTTGAATTATTTAACCGATAAACAGTTTTAATAATAGCATAGCGTTTTCCTATTTTAAAAAAAAGTGATTTCTTTTGTGTGTTATCTATGATGGCTTCATTTAAATGTGAGTTTTACTTCAATTAGAAAACTGATTGAGGAGGTTGTCAAGAAACAGATAGCTTTTACATTTTTATGTGCTGAGCCTGAGCATCACTGATTACAAAAAAAACATGAAACAGGTTATTCCCACTAAACATAGCTTATTCAGAGTTTTAATAATTAGGTTGCTCTGTCACGGTAATAGTAGCAGGTGTTACACCAGATTCTGTGAGCCGTCAGATTCTGTGGCCTGACTAGTGTTATCCCATTTTAACCTGAACTAATCCAAACTAGTCATCTATGCAATGCCGGAATATAACCTAACCACAAAGGGATTTTGTGAAGACTGAAACTGTTAATCATGTATCAGAATTCGCGGGGTCAGGTGACATCTCGGGGGGAAAGAAGGATAAGAAGAAAAAGAAGAAGAAGAAGAAGAAGAAGAAGAAGAAAAAGAAAAAGAAGAAGAAGAAGAAGAAGAAGAAACAACTCTGGGTCACGTGATTGGGTCGAGCATCTTTTTTGGTCCATTTTGGATGATAGCAAGAGCTCCGTGCAACCCAAGAAAATGACCAAACTGCAGTTTTTAAACGTCTTTTTGACTGAGCGTCTCATGCTTGCTGCGCAGGAGATCTACAAATCTGTCGAGGACACGATTTTGGAGTACCAGGAGGAGATAGCGATCAGGGAGCGGGAGAACGACCATCTGAGACGCAGGCTGCGAGACGCTGGAATTGAAATATGGCCAGGTTAGCTGCGCTGAAAGCTAACGGTGCAGTTGCGCCCCTTTTTGTCCTATCAGCCGAGTGTGTGGGGTTGCATTAGGTAGTGAAACGGAAATGGCTGCGTACAGGACCAATGTAACTACACAATAAATAGCCTCAGAATAATGTTACCCCACTTCCAAGCAAGTTAATCTTAGCCTTTAGCGAGCTAGTGGACGTTAGCTGCTGTTGTTGTGGAGCGGCTAGCGCGTTAGCAACCTTTGTTCGTTAGCCAACCAGCTAGGTTAGCCGACTAGCCAACATTCGGGTTAGCATTTAGCTATATATGAATACTTGTGTATTTTGACGTAGTCATTGTCCTAATTCATGATGTGTTTGACAGGGACAGGTAAACGTGAACACTGACACGACGAATTCACTATTCACCTGTTGTGTCACAGTGTTTGTTTGTTTACTCCAATTTTAAAACTCTCTATCCACATAGACCCATGATAAAACTGCTGCCAAAGTGTTGCCAAAGGTGCTATTATTAATAATGAGTGTAGATTGGTCATGCACTCTTAATTTAAATACATTGTAGATATTTTTTTACTTACGCTTTCACGTGACATCAGTGTTTTTTCTGTTAGCAGTGTCCTGGTTACATCCACTGTGAATTAAATGTTATATATCACTTAAAAGTCCAAGGGAGTGAATACTTTACATAGGCATCACATACAGTATTATTGACTATAATATATGTACTCAGGGTTTTCTGGACTGTTTTTATAGTGGGGTAAAATATATTAAATCAGAGTGTCTATTGTTTCTGCCATTGTTTTGTAACTAAATTGATCATAAAATAAACTGTTAGGATTTGGGTGAATTGCCACCTCTGCTAAACAGTTTCCTGGGGGACTGTACTGTTTGTTTGCCAGCTCAGTTAGAATTTAAACATGTTTTGTATCACCACAGTTTAGATATTTCCATTAAAACATTTTCTGTTAGTTTCAGTCAACAAGGTAGTGAGTTGAGCTCTTTTTGAGCGCATTTTTGTTAGAAAAGGTTGTCTGTTTTTTACAGAAGAACACTGCAGTTACCATTTCCTCTATTGGCTCTGCCATAGCTGTAAAGTCTTTCCAAAGTTTCCTTTGTGTTCAACTACAACTAAGTTGAGGACCAAGTCCATTTTGATATTTAAATACAATCATCATAAGCAAACTGAAGTTCTGTGAACTGCAAGTGCCTTATGGCACATGTAGTTAAACTAGCGTTGCACTGTGCCCTGGACACAGTTATGTTTGCAGCAGTGTGGTTGATATCTTTGTCTGCTCCTCTTCTTCCTGTCATGTTCTCAGATCGTCCGTCCATGGCGCTGTTGGACGAGGAGGATGGAGAGCATCCACGACGTGAGTGGAGTCCCAGCATGGGGCACGAAGAGCGTATCCCTATTCAGATTAAGGATAAAAGAGATCTCCGTCCCAACCAAGGAGATGATCAGCTTCGTGGCCACGGCTCTTGCAGCACACCAGAGAACATGTTCACTCCCCCGCGTGTTGGAAATGAATATCCCCAGGACGGCCCCCACACATCCAACCTCCCTCAGAGTCAAGGTGTGGAGAACAGGGAGAGGGATCCTGGATCTCGAGGCTCCTCAAGGCATGTAAAGGTAGAGAGTGGAGGAGGCCACAGAGGCTCTACTTCAACCAACAGCAGCGCCCAGCCCCTTGCACCAGTCAACCCAAACTGCTCAAATGAGAACAACATTGACATTATTGGGGTGGAGAATGGAGGACAGATGGTTGGTGCTAAGGGAACTGGAGCTAACAGAGGACAGGCCTCTCATATGCGCAACCAAGGGGCCAATGCCGTGGACTGCCCCCATCAAAAATCCCCCATACAAGGCCACATGTCTTCCTTTTGCTGCAAGGTTTGTGGTGAGGCGTTTAGTCACGTTGGCCACCTGCATGTGCATGTACAAGTGCACACGCGAGAAAAACCTTACCGCTGTGGAGTATGCGGGAAATGCTGCAGCTCCTCCGGCAGACTCCAGGAGCACCAGCGTAGCCACACGGGAGAAAAACCCTTCCGCTGCCAGATTTGTGGAAAGGGCTTCACACAGATGGCGCACCTGAAGGTACACATGAGGATCCATACTGGGGAGAAGCCATACAGTTGCCCTGTGTGTGGCAAATGCTTCAGCCGTTCTGACAAAATCAAAAGGCATCTCCAGACCCATAGCCGCGAGGGAACATATTTCTCAGGGCAATGATGCAAGTTTTTAAACAACCCAGTTTGTGAATCATATTGATGTGGGATACCTACAAAAAGCTAAAATTGCTGCCATTAGGACGAGGCTTTTTTCTACTTTCCAAGAACTAGGGATTCTGCAGCTCTAGAGAAAGTTTCTTATCTAACCTAATACTTCTCCATGCCATAGTCCCTCAATAGAATTTGTATTAGCCAGTTTAATATGTCATTTACTTAATTTTGTACTTGTCACTGAGTATTAAATCTCTGACACAATTTGAGTTATTAGTTAGCCTTTCTGAATTATCTAGCCTTTCCTTAGTCATATAATTAGCATGATGAAGTCTTCCACACATGCCTTGAAACTGAGATGCATTAAGAAATGCAACAATGTTCAGCACGGTCACAGCTTCTTATTAACCAGTCACTTCATATCCATAAGTTTACACTTGAGCTTAAAATCTGCAGACTTGACAGCTATCTTAATCATTATGAGTCAGTGTAAGCATGAAATGATCTCCATTTTCTCAATTAACTAGTGAATTCATGGCCTGACAAATGAAGCCTGTGTGTCAGCTGGCTTACTCTAACACTGCCAGTAGTTTATTTTGTTTTTTATGTAGCAATTTTAAGAAAAGGACTAAATTTAGGCAAACTTAGGGCGTTTTCACACCTGTGCTTTTTAGTCCAGTTAAATCAGACTCTGGTTCGTTTTCTCCCTTGGTGCGATTTGTTTGGGCAGGTGTGAACACAGCAAACACACTCAGGTGTGGACAAGACCGAGACCCTTGAGAGGAGGTGGTCTCATTTGGCCCCAAACGAACTCTGCAGAATATGGTCGTGTGTGTGTCTGCCGGGACAAGAAATGAAATCCAGTGAAACCAGTGAAATCATCCACTGTTGATGCAAGTCTTTTTTTCTGCCCGGAGACTTCTTGGTTTGCTGAACTCTGGAGTTCGTTTGTGGTGGGAATGTGATCCGACCTCAATCCGACCCAACTACCAGTTGTACTCTGCAAGTTTGAGCTAAATATTAGCTCCCTCGTTCTGCTCAGTCGTCTGAAAGCAACACGTCTTCTTTGCAAAGTGTAAAGCAGTATAGTATTTTCAAGACGTTTCCTCGAAGTGCATCCGGCCTTCTCCTGGTATAGTTTTGCCTGGTATATTGCCCAGATAATTACCACAGTTATAAGCAAATGCCAACTGTGCCATTGCTCCTTGTTAAATTGCATAGCAATGTTTCTCTCAGAAATATGCACTAGTCCAGAACACAGGACCTTCTTCCTGTATTTACTTTCTTGCTCCCGCCCCAGACACATCTGACCAATAAGCAGAGTGAACGTTCTCATGTGGTTTGCTTTTTGGTTCTCTTTGATTTTTCTGTGTGAAAAGACACTGAACCAAGGGGGAAACGTTCCAAGTTTGCAAACTCATCAACTGATTCAGACCAGAGCAAACGAATTATAGGTGTGGAAACGCCCTAAGTCACAAAGAGAAGTCGGACCTGGCACTTATCTCCATTTTAGATTTTATTTTAACTTCCTTTTTTTCTGAGTGCTGTTACATTGTTGCAGAGCTAAATACTGCCATCTCACATTGTCAGTGCTTCATGTTGTCCATTGAAATATGGACAAATCTATTGTGAGACTGCTCCACTATTTTGTGAAATGATGTGATATTCTGTAAAATACCACTAGTCTCGATCTACCATGCATTTAGGAATTTTGTGGTGTCTTTTTTTTTTTTTTTGTGACATGCACTATGGCGTCTGTCTAAGACGATGCAGAAATTCACTCTATAATAGGGCCATACAGTATTAGCTGAACCTATCTGGTTTTTCAGGGGTCTCAGTCTGCAAAGATTTGTGCATTTGCACCACAATAGTCATTCACATGTGAGGTGTTTTTGGAGTGGCCTCAGCTGTGGTTGATTTTCAGAAGTGATGGTTGGTTTATCATGGAATCAGGTACTTCCTCTGCCCATCTTGGACTGATCCCCTGAACAGTAGACCCTATAGTTACCTTTCTCCTCTCAGGACTAATGCTGCATTCATAACATGAGGGCATACCATAAATACTTATGTCTGACTTGAAATGGCTATTATAAAAGTCAGAAACTCAGGGTTTGTGAGTTTCTCCACGTAATTTGACTCTGCTTGTTGCAGAAATAAAGAAGACAATAACAATTTAAAAACAAAAGAAAGTACAATTTGCATCTGAATGTCCTGCAAAAAGATGAACATGAGCTCAGTTGTTGCTCTGGGATGAACACCAGCGATCCCTCCATGTGCGATGAATGCAGCATGAGACAACTACAGCACATCCTCACAGCTGACCAGCAGCCCTTCACTCTCTGGGACACCATTGCTCCCCCCTGCACATACGCTCCACTGTACAGTGTTGTATCATTGCATATTAAATGTTATTTTTTAATAAAGTAGTAATTGAGTAGCCATTGTAATTGTCTTATTTTATTATGTGAACTATGCTAACTTTAAGAATTTAACAGCTCTATTGTTATAGATAGTACAAAGGCTAAACCGCTTCTGGGGCAGGTCTCTGTATACAGACTTTACAAAAGAAATGTTTCTAATAAAACCAGTTCAGTTTAAAGTGGACAATAAAAATGTGCCTTTTTCAGAATTATCTTAAATTGTTAAAATCAGATTTGCTTTATTTCACCTGAGTTGGAATACCTCAAGGAAAACAAACAGTCTCGCCGTCACACTGTCATGGCTCACTGGGATACCTGAATACAGAGCCATCATTAATGTTATTAGTAACACCTGTGCTTTTCCTACTATAACAAGTCAATGTCCACTGTGAAAAAGGCCTATTGGAGACCATACATTCTTTTCTCAATTGCAGTAATGCAATTTTAACATAATATTCAAACCACATTAAAATCCTCAAAGTATTTTCACAATGTGTAAAAAAAATATTTGTTCATACATAGTAAAGGTCCAGTCCTTGTTTTATTTTGTAGTAACAGATATGCGACACCTGGTGGGGTACTTTCCATTTCAATGTTTTTTCACGAGTGTGCTTGTCATTGACATGATTTTAAATTGCCACCTGCCAGGGCAAATTTCCTAGATGTTTTTATTTTATCTGAGTGATTGGTTAGATGTCTCCTCAACTACATTTATACTCCAATGAAAAAACTAATAAAGAATTGTTTATTAAAGGAGCAAGTGGAAACTAATTTCCCTTTGCAATCATGAGATCATATGGCTTCGTAATAGGTTCAGTGTGCTCTACACATTAGGAATTCACTGACAACTGCTAAACGTATTTGGTTGCATGCAACCTTGTGCTGGACGATGTATTTACACATGGCAGCCTACAAGCTTAATATCCTCGAAGAGAGTACATCAGTAAGAGAGAGACAGCCGCTGAAAGGTTTATGCACCAGTTAATCATTTAGAATTACAATATGTTTCCAATGACATCCTCATGATATATGCCTCTTGTGATGTGAAGGAATACTCGCTCAGTCCTGTGATATTTATCACAATCATAACAATTTATTCTGTTTCTGTGTCGACAATAAAGACGTCTTCCAGCAGTCATGAATATTGAGACTAATTACAAAATCAAGGCAACCAAGCAGATCAAACTTGTGCACGGCCCTGTGATTTGCAGTGAGATGCCACATCTCCTCAGGGTGCAGGCAGACAGGAAATGGTGGATACATGCAGCAGAAAGGGCCCAGAGGTCGAACGCTACGACGCCAGGAAACTGAGGAGGACAGATGCACATTTCATCTGCTCATATCAGATTTTAGTAGCCAAACAGAAGAGATTGAGGTAAACTTCCCTTTTGGGCGGATCAGTCTAGTTACTAAAAGGCCAGCCAATGTAACAAGTTATCTACTCTGTTATCGTATGATTACATTACCCAATCACAGGCAATCAGACCAGAACCCTGCAGTGTAATCAACGAAAAATCAAAATCAGATGATGGCCTGTGTAAAGGGATTCATGTGAGGATCCCTCTCATTCAATCAGTGCCAGTGTTGGCTCTAAATGAATACTCTTCTTTGCCAACTGCTAACAAGGAATTAGACATTACCCTCAATACAAACATGCAGCATCTCTCATCTTTTAAAACAGGTGTCTCCATGAACGTTTGCACACTTTCCTCAGCATGAGTCAGTAATGTAATCTACCCCTCGGAGATTTGAGTTACTGTGTCTTTTCAAAAAAATTCAATTATATTTCACAGTGATCTTACCTACCACTTACCTGGAGGCTTTCATAAACGGTCATGTAATTTATACATAAAGTATGTGATGTATTTTTTAATTATACTGTGCTTCTGGTGGTATCTAGCCAAGCAGATAGTTTTGGCCTTATTTGCCCAGGTTTTGATATACACATTACATCTCTGAGATTTCTGCCCTCCATCCCCTCCAAAAAAAAAGGATTTGAAAGGAAGTTTGTTTGTGGTTTTGTGTGAAAAAGTACATTTATAAATTCAACAGCAACCTCTCTTTCCAAAACCAGTGTTCACAGACCTTGCAGTTAAAAAAAAGAAGTTAAAATGATCACAGCCATCATGTTTCCAATTATATTTGTAACTTTGACCCAGCTTCATACAGGAAAACATTCAGTAATCTTTGAAGGTATCTTGGAAGAAAATCAGGCATTCAGTGGAGAATGGCACAGCGACAATACCAACAGAAATAAAAGGAATTTGCCATTGTCACAGTCTGTCTCCCTGTCCCTCCTCTCCTTCCACGTGTGTGTTTTCCCGGTGCTGTTTTTCATTTGTCCACCAGATGCCCTCAGACTTTCCCCTGCTATTCAAGATCCTGCCACTCCCATCTGCCCTTCAATCACCTCATTCCACTCACCTGAGCTTCCCTGCCCATCTTCCCACCTGCACCTCAGTCCCTCATCAGTCACTCCCTTACCACCAGTCCCCTTCCTTTTGTTTTCTTGTGGGTTCATATATGTCTAGCTTCTTTTCTGTTCCTTTGAGCTTCTGTAACCCAGACCTGCCGTTTCCGGTGGCCTGTATACCTGTACATGCATGTAAGCTCATTTAGTGAAAATAAATCAACTGCATGAGCCTCCCTGTTTGTCTGCATTTGCGTCCTTTCTCTGCTGCCTGAACTACTCACCGTGACAGCCATGCAGCTGCTGAGTTGATCTTTTATACTATCGCTGTCTATTAATACACCTTTGCAATTACATTCTTAAAAAGGCCATTGTAGCCTTGGTTACTTAGAAAACTGGTTTTCTGTCTTCCTATGAAGGGGACATTTTGATCAATCACCATGTCCTTATTAATATGTAAAAATAGCAGAGTGTCAATATTGTATGAGCTATGGAGGTTTCAATGTCTGACAGCTGCTGGTTGACAGAGTGAGTGGCGAGATGAGAGTTCTCCTGGGATCTCATTCAAATGTTGATGAATCTCCAGTTGAAGCATAAATTTCATAAATCTGGTTTGTGGACAGCTTAGAAGCAGAGGACTATAGGGTCTATAAAACAGTGTAATGTGACTGTACAAGAACCTGCTTCTCCTCCGCTGAGAAGCCAGAGCCGTGGGGATTTAACAACACATACTGTACCCAATGTGTAGTGCAGTGTATGTTGTGTGTGCACTTGTTGCTTGTACATGATTTAGGTGCTCTGTCCCTGTTTTTGCAAGTCAGCTTTGTGTGTCAGATACACACGTCTGGAAATCTATTTACTTTTCTTTCGCTCCATGGGAGCAGCTTTCATCGTTTGAGGGGAGCCTGCAGGGAGCCTGTACGCTATTTCCCTGTGGCCCAGCAGGGAGCCACTCCATGCCTGTCCAGGAGACCGAGAGACAGAGGTTTCTGTTAGCCCAGTCTGTGCTGTTACTTACTGGAGAACACTGTGTGTGTAAAAACCTTTTAGTTTATTATGATGACTAAAATAATCAGTTCAACTTTATGGTCAGTTTACATCCTGTGTCAACTTCAATTAATTACTTAAAATGGGAACATATTTACACCATCATATCATCAGTATCATATCATTTACTCTTTTTCATGCACATGAACAGTTTTTAACTTAACTACTGACAGGAAGCAGTGTGTGGCTGGAGTTTCATTGTTTTGAACACACACACCATGAACACACGTGTCATCATTTAAATGTATAGTTTGACATTTTGGGGAATCTGCTTATTCACTTTCTTACCGTGTCGTCACTGTGAGGTTGCCAGGCAACCAGTGGAGACTCCAGGAAGTCACAACTAGTGGCCAAGAAATAGTGTGGCACATAAGCTAGCTTGTTGTTTTTACACTTAAGTTGTAGACGGATTAAACAAATTGGATATAACATGTAAATACTGTATGGTAGATGAATTTTGTTAACTTTGGACACTGTTTCCAGTCTTTGTGCTAAGTTAAAGGTGCCCTGTGGAGTTGCCTTGTAAACAAACAAAAGCTATATTTACATTCAGTGTTTCTCACCAAAATTGTGTGTATCCTTGAGGTTTAACAATGCAATGTATGGATTTCCTTCCTCATAAAATATTTAGATTTTTCTTAAAAGTTTGAAACCTACAAGCAGTAAAAAGGTTTATTGATCCTAACTATTGGTGAAGGCAGGTAGACGGGTACATGAAAACAGGTAAGTCCAAAACACAGGAACATGTAACTCCAGGAGCACAGAGCACAGAAATAATCCAACATAAAATAGTCCAAAACATGGAATGTCCAGGAGAACAGCAAACAGAAAGCTTCTTACATGGAGTGTGGAATTGAGTCCAAACAAAAGTTCACAGGAAAAACAGAACGCTTACATGGAACTAGAAAAACATAGAACACCTAACAATCTGGCACAAGAACAGAGACAAACAAATGTCAAACAATGACCCAACAAAGCACAAGGAGAAAGGACAGGCATAAATAGGGAAAGACTAACGAGGGAAATCAGAAACAGGTAAGTAATGGGGAACAGGTGAACATAATCAAGGGCAGAGACAAAAGGACAAGAATACACAGGAAACATGGAACAAGACCTTTCAAAACCAGACCGGAACTGTAACCAAAACATAACCAAGACCAGACAAAGATCATAGATCCTAACATGGTCAGGCTCTTATTTAGATATTTATTTCTTTATTAGTTTTAAGGCAACTGTAACTGATCCTGAAATGGAGCTTAACATTACACCATCAACATCACATGTTGACAACAATTTGCAGATCACAGTTCTCTGTCTTTAGGTACAAATAAATAACTTGTCATCTGTGCCGATGATGAGTCATTTCCTTGTGAAAATGAACTCTAATCTGTTCAGTAGAACGAGTGGCAAACATGATGTTTCTGGGGATGTTTTCATTTTCCAGCTATCTCTGGTTGTACCCCAAACACTCACACACACACACACACACACACACACACACACACACACACGTACGCCAGCGGGAAAAAAAGAATGATAATTCATTAGTTTCTCACACCTCACATATCCTGCAGCTTCTGTCTGACCGCTCTATGACACATCGATCTGTTCTTCACAGAGAGGAGACGCCAGGATTACGCCTGTATCTGTATGATCCCTGTTTTATCTCAAGGTACAACACCTCCACTGGAGGACTGTGGAAATTAAAGAATATATATTATATGTTGGCAGGAGCTTTGTGATTTGAGGGCCAGCCAGAGAGATGTGGCTGCATGAACAATGCTTTCCTCAGTAACTGCTAATGTGTATTCAGTAAGTCAGTGATGTGTTGTCAGTGGACTCAGTAACTAATGTGATGCCCTGATGAGTCATAGAAGACAGTTGCTGCAGCATTATAGATTTCCACATACTGTGACAGATAATTCAAACAGAATGATGAAGATATACTGTATATGTTATGTAATAATTTTCTTATTTAGGAAAATGATCAAATTTACCTTAAAACTAACTTTCCTGAAAACTAGCTTAACATTTCATACATACAGACATACAGATTTTATATTTGGGAAAAAGAGAGTACCGGTATTGGATCGGTGCTCACTGCACATATCCTGAGTCCTGATATTGGGAGAGAAAAAAGTTGGATTGGTGCATCCCTGTTTAAAAGCATTTAATAACGTAGTAAAAAATATATATATTTATCTATGATATTGGATGTACGTGTCACATCATTTTTAAGGTTTTGTTTCATATGTATTGCCTTTTTTATTGGTCTCATCCTGAGGTGCATCACTTATGACTAACATTTCATTAATTGATCATGTCTGTATTTATTGTTTCACTTAACTTGATGGCTACACTTCAGCAAATATCATCTTGGAATATGTGTTAGTTTTGTGCTTGTGTGTTAGTGTTAGTGTTGTATTGGTCGTATGTCTCAAACCTGTAATAACTGATTTTTCCGCTGTGAACAATTCTATTACAAGAAAAAAAAATATTTTTTTGTTGTTTTTTTAAAGATAAATGCAAAATCTTTCTGTTGGAAAAATCTTGATTCTGTTTTAATAAGGTGCAGATATTTAAAAAAAAAAAAAAAAAAGCACAACTCTGTTTCTATCATTTCACTGTTGTCGGAGCTACTTTCATAGTTCCCAGGACATCAAGTGTAAACACACTAATTGCACATTCAAATGTTAAGGTATTGTTAAATTTTTGAGGCAAAGATGTACAAGCTGGTGACACTGGTATGTAAACAGTGTCAGTGTAAATCCTTTACAGTCACTGGAAGTTGAGATCAAGGTGACAAAAATAGTTCACATGACTGATTTATTACTTGGAATATTGTCTCACTTGAACTGCAACTACACTGAACATGCATGGTCTGTGTAACAGAGATTTTTAAAGGTATGCCAGTGTATAAAATCAGTTCTTGAACCCAACAGATTAAAACTCAAGGACTTATCATTAAGTAGTCCTTCCCTCCTATTGAGTTTGTCCTCATAAGTCACTGAGGCCAAAGTCTCTCGTGCTATAAAGACTTGTGGCTTTACACTAATATGATCTGCCATGTGGACTAATTACTATATATAATCTCTCGGAAAATCTATAATAAGCATTGCAGGAAATTAATTTGTCCATAATAGGATTACATACCTCAGTCACAAATACCATCAACAGTACAGTACCCACTTCACTTTCGTTTATTCCTCTTACTGCCAGCTTTAGGAAAGAGCGGGAGGGAAATGTTTGGATATAAGATGCTACTAGAAATTGAGTTGTTCACAGGCTCATAGGGGTGAAACACATAACAGTGAAACAGAATAATGGAAATTGGAGAATATGTGGTATTGGAGGTATTTGGAGAATTATTGTTGTACAGGAGAGACACAAAGCATATGCCACCTGCACTCACTCTGCAATGTGTTTGATAACTTGAATTGTTCATCAAATATCTGGTTTTTCAGTCAGGTGCCCAACAGATCAGATAAATTGATGCATTGCAAGTAAAACTATAAGCCAAATAATAATAAAAAATCTTCAGTGCATGGCTAATAAAGCTAAGGCTTTAATTTACAAATCTGGGCTGAGTGTAGGACTCATCTTTTCATCCTCTCTTCTCTTCCCCCTCTTTTTCTATTTAACCTCATCTCTACCTCTTACCCCCCATAATAATGTCGTTTTAATTTATCCACTCTCGACCGCTCCACACCTCTCCCCCTCCTTTCTCCCCATCCATCATTTTCTCCTCCGCTTTTACTCTCTCTTGCAGACCGTCTCTTGGCCCTGCCATCATATTTCACAGTGGCCTTTTAATGTTGATGTCGGCCTACATGCACATGCACTGTCTGTGGCCGTAAGTCTCCAGGATTACATGCACAGTCATATTTCTGATCCCCCTATCCAGGCAAACAGGGAAATCTGTGTGTCCTTCTACCTACTGGCAGTGACTGCCTATAAGTAGCAAAATAAATCACCCAGCTGCTGTGAGGGATAGAAAATCAACAGGCAGTGACAAAAATAAGCATTAGATGACACATTTGTTGTTGGCCCTTCTTTAAACCACCTGCAGTTTGCCAAGATAGATCAAACACTATAGGGGCTTGCTGGTTGTATTTGAAAAAGTAAAAAAAAAAAATTACTAATTTCATATATAAAAATACAGTATATTTCACATAGCATATAAACCAGAGAACCTTCTCTAAACCCTGCCCCTGAATAGAGGTTGTCCAATCGTAGTTTAGCAGCCATAAGTAGGCTTAAAAAGCGTTTGGTTGGAAGATGGTGGGGGGTTTTTTATTTTAATTTTTTAGCATTTTCACAACCAAAAACAAGAGCAAAAGTGTCAGTAAGGGAGTAATCTCACTTCCAAAGCCAAGGAGCATGCAGTGTCATTATTTTGTGAGGTCACAGGTTACGTAGCCCTGTTCAGCGCTGTTCAAAGTTATGAAGCCATGTTTAGGACTAAATGGCGTTATGTTTGCCAAACTCATCACTTATTCGTCATCCTCAAATGCTTTTCTCTTGTAAAAGTGAAACGTTCAGTTTGAAAATAAGATTAAATCATAAATCTCTACCACTGATCCTTGTCCATGTCCTGATCCAGTACTGGGGCTAACTAGCTCTACCCCACACAAACAATGCTACTCATTTATTTCCATGTCTTCTACATGAATCATCAACTTGTGAGCATGCTAACTTTTTACCTGGGACAGTGTTGTAGGATTGTATCATGTAGCCATCATATTAAAGACCCTTTGACAGGTTTTGTCTTTCAAATAAATCTCCTGGAAACATTAAAAAGACAGCGTTTTCAGCCAACTCACAGAGTTTTAGAGTCAGCATTAGCCTTCGCTAGCTAGATACAGCTCATAACAACATGCTATACTATAACAGTTGTTATTTCAGCCGACATATGGTTGTCGGCTAGCCACTGTTGTCATTGTAAACTGCATGTGTTGTGCGAGAATTGAAAGCTTGACAGGCATAGCAACAGTAACTACGGCTTATTTTTTTCAGTAGTCTTCGTTTTAAATGTCATCATTTACTTATTGTTCCATACTGGAAACTATTACCAGGACCTGTTACGGTGCTCTTTGCCTCCTGTTGTCGTCCCCCACTTGCTGGTTATGTATCCTTATACAGCATCACATGCTGTTTTTACAAGATCTTTTTATGGCATTTCTGCTTCACTGGACAGTTTTAAGTGGAGAATGACATGAGGGATGGGAGCCAGGGATGGGCAGGTGACATGCAACATATGAGTCACACACAGAAGCCAGTCTTGGTCTGCAGATGTCATGATGTGGACTTTGGTTCCTTTATTTTGAAGTCTTGTCTCGTGTTCCCAGTATGTTCCCGCCTCCTGTCTTTGCCCTAGTGTCTCCCCTGGTTTTGATTATCTGTTGATTTGCTTCACCTGTGTCTCGTCACCCACCTGGTTCTGTTTCCCTCATTTGTCCTGTCTCTATTTATACCTGTCTGTTCCCTATGTGCCTTGTTGTGTCATTGCTTCTTGTAGTGTGTCCTCTGTACATCTGGTTTCTCGCTTCTGTTGTATTCTTGGTGGTAAATAAAACCGTTTACCTCCTCAACGGTCTGCGATTGGGTCCTCCTTGATGGCACGTGACAGCTGATCTTGGTCTGCAGTAACACCCCTCTCTCTAAATGTTTGCTTGTCTAGGTTTGGTCTGGTCTACCAGGAATATCCCTTTAAACCAAAATTCCTATTTGGATAACGGATGTAATATATCAAGAAACTTTGTCTGTGACTTTTCCCAACAATATTAATTTTGGCTTTGGCATTGTTTAGTTTAAGATGACTATCGGTTTTAGTCACAACAAGCAATTTCTGGGCAAGTTATGCAACTTTAAAACACACATTTTTTTTAGCTTATCAAAATAACTACAACAACTTTTATTATTAGGACATTTATTTCCCATGGCAAATTTCTACCTGGTTATTCTGAAGTTACTGTAGGTAGATAAATTAATGTAAAGTTACTGAAATGCTGGAATTACTATAATGCTGCCTACCTAGAAAGAGCGAGAAATTAAATGAGCGGGTGTGGGAGTCTTGGTTCACTGGGCACTGAGTCTAGTGGGCCTCATTAGAGATGAAGCTGCATAATGGAGGATACTCACTAACAACCCCGGTGCTTTGACCCCAGTGGGGCGACGAGGTTCAGAGAGGACAAGCTCGGATGAATCAGGATGAGGGGTGCCCCAATCGGGTCCCCGGGGCTCCTCTGTTTGTTATTTATCCTGATAAAAGAATTACCCTGAGAATCAATAACATTAATAGACCCATTAAATGAACTGGCAGAGCTCCAGGAAAGGATAAAGGATTTCAGGCACACAGTAAGTGATGGAAGTGATTTACTGCACTCTTTCTCCAGCACCCTGCCAAAAGCTGAGTTCTTAAAACTACTGAGAGCTGAATGATGATTTGAAGACAATACATGCTTTATAACTTTAATAGTTCCAAGCCAAAAAGAGATATCCATTCTGTACATAAAGCCATTTCATTACTTTTGCCACCATGAAAGAAAATTGAAACGAAATTGAGGATACTAGCTATCTTAAAAATGTATCTGGGAAACAGCTATCCTTTTCAATATAGGCTGTCTTTTGAAATATGGAGTCATAAACTTAAAAAGTAAACTCTCCAATATAAGGCAAAGTCTTTTTGAATCATTTTCTGCAGCTTTTCCACTGATGAGATGTCCTTTTGTCAAGCTGGCAGGGAGGGTTCATGCGAGTCATAAGTCTGTGGAGCATGAATGCAAATCAAGGCTGCTTAGAAAACTATTCAAAACAACTGATAAGATCAATAGCTCTACTCCAAGGCTCTCCCTCTTCCACTCCCCATCAAAACAACCACCTCTCTTCCTGCCTCATCTCTATGCAATTTCAAGGTGTACTGCATCATTTCCAGGTACTCAAATGCCTTGTACATAATTATACTTTACTGTATAATAGCTCTGGAGAGATTTGTTTTGAAATGATACACCCACTCACATCAAGTTTATAGTGACCTCGGTTCAGGACAGGGTCCTCAGGCAACCTGTTTGGTTATGCTGTGTGCATTCAGTCTTCCTGCTATCTCTCAGAGATATCTCTTCTTCATTTTCCAGCAGCTAAATGGCTGAAACTTAATATGTACCCCCTATAGCTACCATTATATCACAATATATGGGCATCTATTTTGTGCATTTGGAGTTGAGTATGTGATTCATGATATTTTGTATTGAATGTCATTTTAATTGTTCAGCTGGCACAAGGCATCTTTTCTCACTGCTTAAGATAAATGTGTTTTTGTACACGGCCTCTCACAAGGTACATTTAATTAAACATGACAGATACATATTTTACCACTCACATTCCGATTTAACTTTCAATAGACAATGCAAGGTTTAGCAATGACAGGACCTATCAGGGATCAAGAGCCTAGAGGACCCACCAAACCCCAAAAGTGACAAAAAAAATTTGCACTTCTGTTGTCAAAGCATGCTACATTATAAACTTTGGAACATTTTAAAATTAGCATTTTTATAAAGAGCACACAGTGAAAACGTGACAAGCTGACTAAGTAAAAACAATCTTGTTAACAGGTTTGGCCACATCAATACAATTATCCCTCAGAGGTAATTCTACATTTAGACCAGTCAGTCACCGTGGTGGGTTGATCAAAATGTCAGAGTGAAACACAGGAGCGAGCTGAAGCAGAGACGCGGAGGCCTGTGAGTCTGCCAGCGTCTCGGCTCAGGATCCTCAGACAGGAGCGGTCAGTCATGGCTGAGTGTTTCTGCATGAATGGTCAGACTGTTCTTCAAGGCAGTGACGTATCATACAAATGTCAGAGCACCGACCACCACATTTACAGCGGTAACACTGCTGGAGCCCACAGCTGTCCAAACTGACAAGATTTCAGCTCCATCTTTGCTCTGTATTTTATCCCACTTCTCTTTCATGTGCTCTGAACTACATGTGGTGAAATGTAAAGCTCTAGAGGGACATAATCTGAAAGTGAAGCAGTGCTTACCATTTTCTTATGATTTATCTTCGAATTTGGTCAAATGCTAATTATCCCCTAATCTTTGCTTGACAAAGCCTTTTTTGTGAAAGTATATAGATAAAGAAATACGTTTTATTTATTTCTCCAATCAACCTTTTCAAATCTAAAGGTCACTTTGATGGATGTTACATGTACTTTGCTCTCTTCATGTCCTGTTAGCACGTTTTCCTAACATGCAATCCATAACCACCATGGTGTCTGAGACACTGCAGTGCTGACATTTGTCACTGCAAAAGTGTTGTATTACAGGCACAATGACCTACCTGGTGAGAGAAGGACACAGACAATTTGAAGACATTTAGTGTCACTGCCATATAATGTTAATCAGTGAAGTGCAGCAAACATCATATATGGAATTCAGCGGCCCAAGTATCCAAAATATTCAGCAGGGGCAAGAAACACTAAGCCCCCCATGGCTGCAGAAAGATCAGAGTAAAATAGACAGCGAGCTTCCTGATGGTTTGACAAAACATAACGATTAAAGCACAATAAGAGCAAAATGACATTCACAGTAGAAAGCCTCTCTGGATAATGGAGACCAATCAAAGCAGGTGGAGGCTGAGGCAGTGAAGGGAAGTGCCAATAACAAAAGTTACAGCACAAACTAGACATTATGAGGACAAATCCATGCCTTTAAAGAAATACATTGACATTTTGGGAAACGCTTACTTGCCAAGAGTTAGATGAAAAGATCAATAGCCAGACTAGCTGTTTCGCCGTTTCCACTCTGGCTTTGTGCAAAGATACAAAAAAATCCACCTACTTACACAACTTGTCGTTTTTACACTTCAGTTTTTGTACGGATTAAACAGGCGTGAGATAAGATGTTAATTAGTGAGCTTTACAGTTATTGCTAGGCGGATTTTGTTACCTTTGTACAGGGCCAGGCTAGCTGTTTCCCGTCCTTGTGCTAAGCTAAGCTAAGCTAACCGTCTCCTGGCTGTAGTTCCATGTTCATCATAGGTCAATCTTTTCATCTAAGTCTCAGCAAGAACGTCAACAAGTGCATTTTCCAAACGTTTAACTATTCTTTAAATGTTAATTGACAGTTTTCACAACTTATTTGTGGCAGTGTTGCAGGAGGACTTTATGAATGTCAACATGCCAAAAAGCCACTTAGCTTAGATGAGCTCTTGGCCTGAGCATAGTCCTCATATAGTGACATTTAGGAGTGTTATTTCCATAAAAATAAGAGAAGGCCTTTCAACCACCACCAACATACATAAGTGGTGGTATGCTGTCAGCAAAGATCCCTTTAGTGAGTAACATGTTTATTTAATCTCAAGAGGACACACTTTTTCTGTGTGATTCTCCACTTTAATGTTAACGTGTGAAGCGTCATCAACCTCATTTAAACCTTGTAACACCTGATTTGAGAAAATAGATTCTGTTATCAGGTATGTACATTTCTCCGTCTACAGGACATCACAAAGCTGGGACTCCGTTGGTGTTTGGACCCAAAAGTAAAGGATAAAAATAATAAATGACATCCACATTTACCACAGACGTACATGGAGGTCATTCTACCAATTCAGTTAGGAGAGACACTGTTCTGTTGCTGTGCTGCTGTGTGCGGAATTACAATGAGCTTCAGCTCTCAGTCTGTCTGAGTCGATAATGGAGCCAGAGGAGAAGAAATAGAAGGGAATAGAAGAGGGAAGCGGTCAGGTGAGAGAGGAACAGGTAAATTAGGAGTGACTGAAAATGCTGGGAGACCTGGGTAAAGGTAAAGAAAGCAGAAAGAGGTTTTTCATTTTTCACCTACAAAAATATTTGGGTTAATTGCATTACTTAAAGCTCGCTTCGATTCACTGATTGTCTCACTCTTTGGGATTCTCCGATAGCTCTGAAAGGGTCTTAATGGTGGGTGGACACTGCTGGAGAGTGAAGCACATGTTGGACAGCACTGAGCAGACGTAACAAAGCCTCTAAACTATCTGCTGACAGCATGGACTTGTGTGGGCCGAGTCTGAGAGTGGCAGACGTTTGCAATTCACAATTAATCTCACATCAGTGTGCCATAACATGGTGACTCAAGACAGTGTGTTGATGCATTTGCCTCTTGTAGGCAGTTTTCTTAATGAAACTGACATCAGCAAAATTGCTACTTTGGCAAGGCCATTGTTTCCTCTGCATGAGCTAAATCAGTTCTGCTGCTGCATGGATTGAAAGGAACAGTTTGACATTTTGGGAAGTGTTTGTTTAATCTGTACAAAAATTAAAGTGTCAAAACGTCACGTTGTCGTTTTACAGGGGTTTATGTGCAGGAGTGTTTCTTGGCCAGGCGCTGTGACATCCTGGTCTCCCCTGGCTGCATGGCAACCTCACGGTGACAACAAGACTCCAGGAAGTTACAGCGCTCAGCCGAGAAATAGTCCTGCACATAACGCCCTGTAAAATTACAAGGGGTCGGTTTTACATTTCGGTTTTTATATGGATTAAACAAACTAGTTATAACATGTTAAGAGTGTGAGAGTGAAAACAAAACAAAAAAAGGTTGGGGGTTTTTTGGACGTAATAAAACCACATTCAAAAATCACACTGACATTTGTAATAATGTAAATAACTAAAAATCCAGCCTTGAGACCGAACCTTACTCAATAGTGTCATGTGGTTCACTCCATATGTGTATGTAAGGATGGTCATTTAAAAAAACAAAACAATCTAATATTGTTATTTTTTCTATATCTCTATATCTTTTGTTTTCTTTTGCAGATTTTCTATAAATGTGGTTAAAATTTGCTCTACATTTGGTTGAATACCTGACTGATGACTTTAGAAGAGAGCGTTGGTGGATTTTATGGATATAGACGTAACGTACCTGTACTGCACCACTGGTAAGTTTTAATGGGAGTTGTAGTTTTTTGTATGGTAATACATTAATACCAAGTCTTGTAGCAGATGCCAATGTGTTATGGAAAGAATGGAAGAATATGGAAAGTAAGTAGCTCCCAACATGTCAAATTATTCTTTTAAAGTCAGAAAATAAAAAGACCCACACACAAAAACAGTTTTATCAGGTTCCCTTTTGATGAATAACGTTCAACTGGTTTCACTTTGAACTTACAAGTCATTTCCAAAGCCTCTGCAGGCATCTAAACCTGTAATCCTATTTTTTCCACATTGGCTCACTTTAGAAGCATCTCTCTTTAGTCCTCTTCAGTCCTCTTTAAAGTCAAAGAGTTTCTGTTTATGACTACTTGATTTTTGACAACTTGCTTTACTCCAGTATATTTAAGCCTGGATTTCACCCAGTAGATTAACATTTGTGGTATGTTTGGGGCTAAAAATGTCTTTTCCTTACAAACAGCCTGAACTGTCTGTGAGAGAAAGAGGGATTCAAAGCTCCGACCAGTAAAAGGTTTAGATCAGGGCACAGCCTTTACAGTGATTAAAGTAAATGTCACATTGTGTTCTGAAAATGCATATTAAAGTGAGGATGAGCTTATTAAAAGTGAAAGAAATACAACATATATTCCATCTAGCAATATCTTTTAGAGGGCAATATAATGCCAAAGCCTTTTGGTAGGTGCCTAGTTCATTTATATTCTGGCAGCCTTCAGTAGATTCTTCTGAAAGATGCCGTGCACAGAATGACCTTGAGGTGAGGTGTGATTGAGTAGAGATATGGTCATGCAAAGCCAGATTTTGTTAGTGCTACATATTAATTTGCATACATTCCTGATTAAAATGGAAAGTGGGTGATATCAGTTTAAGCAGCAGAAAAGCAAAGAATTATCTCTCAGGGTCCATTTTATCGATTTGGTTTAAAGTAATGCTTGTGTTCCTTGCCTTTGACCAGTTCAATATTTCTCTACAATTGATGTTGTATCAGGAGAGCTTTAAAGCTTGTTTTTCTTGCCTTCTTGAGACTCTCCCTGACCCACAAATTACAATGGCAGCATTCTTGAATCGCTCTCCAATCAGTCTGTTTCCCAGAGAATTTTAGCATGAAACAGTCAAGTGTTTTCTCAATGTGACTGAGTCTCAGTAATCATGCCTGTTGTTTTATTTTATGCACCAGAGGTTCCTTGTGAATTTGCAAACAGATGTTACAATGTTTCAGCCATTTGCTCAGTTTAATATGTTTCAACTTTGTCAAGAAAAACAAGCTTGACTTCATGCTTTTTTTTTTTTCTCATAGAGGGACAGAGATGTGACACGAAGGAGAAAGGTCGCAGCAGGATTTCACGCTAAGCCAGGAGGCAATATGTTGGTGCAGCAGCAGGGCTATAAAAGTACACCACCGAGAGGGAACAATTTTGTGATTTGGTCTTAGGGAGAAAAAAATAGCTGTTTTTAGCCTTAACTGAATTGAACAGCAGCATAAGATGAGAAAGCTTGCCTTCTCATCTCTTGTTATTACACAGTGAAAAACAACATGATGTACAGATTAGGTGTCGAAGAAATCTTTGAATTCATCTTTCAAGTAGCTGAATTACTTGTTTGTTTTTGTCTTTCTGGGGATAAAATTGTCTGCTTGATATTATAAATACCTCAACTTTAATGCAATGTTCATGTTAATTTGAAACTACGACACAAATTACAATGCCGACCATGTTAATTTGCCTAATTGTGTGCAAATCATCTAATTCTTGGAAAAAGGCAATCACTTCATCATTTTAATTTGAATGTCCACGCATCAAACGATCCTACTCGCAGATGTCTTGAACTGGAACTTCAAAGCCTTGCGGGTGACAGTTTGGAGATTAAGACTTTGGAGATCTCAGTCAAAAAATGAGACAAAATCATTTAGAATATAAATCTATTTACATTACATATTATTTACTTACCACTAATGCCCAACACCCTTTATTGTGAGCAAACTCATTTCCCTGGGTACTCATCTGAATGATAAATGGACAGTGCCAAGGTAAACACCAGACTCATAGCTCACTGTGGGTGCGAGAGAGTGGTACAGAATTTACCCAGAAATCTTCAGAAATCTATTTAAAGAATGCAAAAGCATGAACTCTGCCCGGCAGGGAGGGATTATTTCTTGTTTTATAGCAATGTTTTCTCACACAAAGGGTTGCTTTGGCCTCGTTAATTGCATTCAGGCTCCAGTGGGAGCTTGGCTGCCAGAGCTCAGTTTTATGAACACATGCACACGCTCGCAGGGACCCTGAGCCTCTTTTTATAAATCCTTTGTCTCTCATTATGAGCATGGAATCACTCAGCATGATATTAAGATGTTGATATAAGTCAGTAATAAAGGCACATGGTATGGAGTCTAATTCCTGACAATACTGATTAATTAACAGAATCAAGTCTTGAGCACTACAGAGCCAAAAAGCAAACAAATTGTTTTCTCCCGGGTGTCACATGCAGCTCAAAGGTAAAGGTGTTATCCAAAATTAAATTAACAATCCTTGTCCTGACTGACACAACAGAGGCAGAGATATCCTGACTTTCAGTCCTCAGTGTGAGTCAAGCACCAAAAATACTGGATCCTTCAGTTCCCATAATGCAACTTAATGCCTGGTGACATGATTGGGGTATTTTTTCAGACTTGATAAAGCTCCTCCAGTGTCACAGATCATTGTTAGGAAGGGAAGGCGTGTTAATGCACCAAATGGATGAATTAAACATGAAACTGCTGTTATTATTTTATGTGTGCTCACTTGTAATTGTAATTTTAAAATGTTGAAGTAATGACTGGAGATATTGGAATGTCAAGGCTGAAAATATTAAATAATATAATATAAAGTGGGGTGATGTCCACTGTCGTTATTATAACTGAATAAAAAGAAGAATTTAATGTAAAAACTACTTTAAAAGCCTTGAGGACACTTTGAAATCCAAAGCCAACTGGCAGACACAAGCAGACAGAACAAACATTTTGCTGCATAGCTCTTTACTATGTTTACATTTTAAAAACGTAACCACGTGCGCTGGAACAAACATCATCTGCCTATCCACAAAGCAGACATGGAGAATAAATCCCTCTGCAATCCAACCGTTGCTCTTATCTCCAGGTTCTGGATTGCATAAAAAAAAAAGCGTCACAGTCACACCTATACTATTGACCAGAAGCAGATGGTGAAGCTTTTCAATTTTCCAGGACACAGCACAGGAGCAGACCTCATATTTGCTCCAGCTACAAACAAGAAACAGGCTGGCAGGTGTCAGAGAGCCTTTACCAAGCCCAGCAAGGTCAGCTGATTGGCCAGGGCCACTTTCCCTTCCAATGAGCCAAACACAGATGATGTAATGGCACCATCAAAACCATCATTGTTATAGCACTGTTATAGTTTTTTTCTCATCATCTTAATTGGGGTACAGAGACAGACATATGTTGAGCAAGTCGCCAGCTCATCACCCTTACTTACACCCACAGTAACAGCTATGGGTTTATGTAATAGTTATGTGCCTCCAGATAATACACTTTTTTGAGGTGTGTGTGTGTGTGTGTGTGTGTTAGCTGGGGCACCATAATGACTCTCTGAAATGAAAAGCAATCTGTAATAGATAGAAATAGCAATAGATGCGGGCATGTGAGCCATCAGAAATTTGAAAAGCTTAAATTTCATTCTGCGTTCTGCATGTTATCTGATTAAAGCCTGCAGTGAGAGTTTTGGAGCTAGCTTAGCTTTTTAGCTAGTAGGCCTAAATGTTTTCAGATAAATTATATTTCTATGGTATTTTTATGATATTTTTATATGGTAAAACACAACATATTCAGATTCAGGTACTTGCCTTTTGTAAGCCAGTATTACTTTCATCACACCATTAGTGGAATTGAATAATTAAATGCATAGAATGAATAACATGAGAATCATCACATCTGTAAACCACAAAATGCAACTTAAAAAATATTAAAGGATCTGACATTACTAATCTGAAGTAGAGACTTGGTGTTTGCTGAGTGTATCAGTGCCAGCTATCACGCTAACAGCAACAGCTAGCCAGATACTTCTTTTGTAACGCAGCCTGTGAAATCTCTGGCTTAGCAACAATCTCTCTCACCACATTTATGGTGATGATGGGATATGCCAACTGCTGTGAGACATCTTACTATAAAATGCGTGCAATAAAGGCAGGCTGCAAATAATCTGCCAGGTCCTGCTGAGACCATCAGAGTCTGATTATTATGTAGCCTGGTTCCTCTGTCAGGGGGTGTATTACTTCCGCATGTTTCTTGTTAACATGCCACGTTGGACTGAGATAGTGTAGCCTGATGGACGGGTCGCCAGAGGAGCACTGTGCTCAGGGAGACAAACAACGAAGAGAGGACACATGCCCAAAGACCCCTCGTTCTCACCAGGAGAGGAGCTGACAGGTGAGGGCTCAGCTGTGCCCGACTATAATACTCGGTTCTATCAGAGTGCTGTGAAGAAGCTGACTTTAAAAAAAAACAACTAAAAAATTAGGCTCAATGCAACATTTACACATGGGATAATTTCCATATTGTGAGCAAATCAGCCTAATTTCTAATGGAAAATAACAGACACAATAAATGTATCTATATACAGTTTTTTAAAATAAGAGTGTTTCATACCAAATCAGATCAGAGAGATTAAAGAAAGAGGGAGTGTTTGTGACACGAGTACTATAGTCACAATTTTATGTGTGAACTTAGACAGAACAAGTTATAAGGGCATATTTCAATAAACAGAATTGGTATCTGAATGCATAAAGAGAATTAAATAACTTACAGAGTAGATGTGTTTCTGTGATAATATGCAGTAAGTATTTGAGCAATTATAATGAGCAGATAAGTGTGTTTATATTTCTTGTCTCCTCTATTATTCACGAGATGGGTGAAAGTAGATTTAGAGGGATTTAAAGATCCCTTTTACACAGACCGTTGGACCAAAGCATTAGCTTCACGGCCCAGAGAGACCACTGGTGAATAGCATTAACTCATTAACTTAAGTCACACTAGACACCAACTAAACCTTGACTCAAAACTCAACATTTACATATCTCCTGAAATGCATGGCTCACTCTTATTACAACAGATATGTGTATTTTTCAGTAACTAGTAAGTAACTAGTTTAATTATGCTGACAAACAACTAGCTAAATCAGCAGCAACCTCTCTAGTAATGATGTTACATTTCCTCAGCCTCCACCAAGGACGCCCCGTCTCCTCAAAAAATAAAGTAAAAAACAAATTAGTAGTATACAAACACAGACAGGGTTGACAAAGGAGGCGTGAGGTGCATAGAGACGTGAGACAAACACACACTCAGACAATTTACTCCTTTAATGTAAAAAAATAAATGAAGAATTGCAATTGAGAAGCTAGTGTTTATTCATGATTGTGCTCCATATGAGATCTGCTAAAAGAGATACTGTAAACACTGCATGCCTCTAAAATGCACAATTATCATGTTGTTTACCAGGACTAGAGACATAAAACAAACTGTTTCCTGAGTGGGTATAATGAGAATGAAATGTGGTGATAAAAATACTCTGCAATTAAATACATAGACAGTACAGTTAGAAAGTTAGAATGCATTTGTGTGTTAATGCTCAAAGGGTTTGATGAACAAAAGTGAGAAAAGCAGTGCAGAACACACACTCCCACATATATAGCCACACTCATTATAATTTCACTGTCCCTACATTCTGTATTAAAGTTGGACTTCATGATAAATAATAATAATTTGCTAAAGACACATTATCTAACTGAACATAACTGAACTGAACATTGTTTATTCTTTACACAGCAGGTGGTCAATAGCAACATTGTAGCCGTTTTAGACAAAGATTAATAAATGTAACCGTCCATCCATCCAAGTGTTTATCAGCTGGAGTCTATCCCAACATGCATTAGACAGGTCGCCTATCCATCACAGGGCTAACACGAACATAAACAGACAAGCGCATGCACACCTACAGGCAGTTGGGATGTTTCAGTTTGTATAAAAACTAAATCTTTGGACAGTGGGAGGAAACCGGAGCACCCAGGTGAAACCCACAGACAGAGGGAGAACATGCATACTCTACACATTAACACCCCAGTCAGATGGTGGTTTTGAACTAATGAAAGCTAAATGATATTACAGCAGACACATTGTGTTGTTATTACTGGAATCAAATTTTTTTAGCCATGTTAGCAGGCTGCTCTGGGGATAGTAAAGTCTGGTGGTCGGTCAGTCCAACAACCATTTTCCACCAATTTCACATTCATAGTCCTAAGAGGATAAATCCTACTGACTTTTGTGATCCCCTGACTATTAACCTAACAGGTCAATGTTTTCATTTATTCAGTGAAATATCTCAACACGTAAAAGATGCATTGGCACAAAATTTTGTACAGACACTCATGGTTCCCAGATGATGTCATAATGATTTTGGTGATCCCCTGACTTTGCCTTTAGTGCCCCCATGAGGGTGACATTCATGGTTTTGAGTGAAATATCTCAACAACTGTTGGATGGATTGCCATGGAATTTGGTACAGACCAAATCTTGTACAGTGTCGTCATCAGGTCAAAATTTTAATTTGCCCAACAGCATGCTAACATGCGAAACTAAGACAGCTAACAAGGTAAACATCGGCATGTTAGCATTGTCTTTATGAGCATGCTAGCATGCTGATGCTTCCTCCCAGCAGGGTTGAGCAGGTTGCACCTGCGGCCTCGGAATCTCCTGCCCCGACGATGCTTATCATGCATGATTCCATCATCAGGGATGTCCGAGCAAAATTTGCCAAAACCACTGTGAGCGATTTGGCTGCAAAAATCCCCAACACCGCCTGGGTTCTCGGATGTTAACTGCAAACATTCTCCACAGTGTCTCCGCTTCTCCACACGAATGACTAATCAGTGAAAACACCTGTGCCACATTGGACACAGATGTGGACACCTCCCCTCTGCCCACAGCTTCCCCAAGCTCCGACACTCCCTACAGGTATGGATTGTGTTTCTCAGCACCCTTAACTGAGAGACACAATGTTGCCTCAATGTATCCTAGTTGTTCATCACCCAGGAATTTTTTATTATTTTAATGAATTTTATCACTTTAAGTCCCGTAATGTAGGTCTGTGTTTCTCAGCACCCTTAACTGAGAGACACAATGTTGCCTCAATGTATCCTAGTTGTTCATCACCCAGGAATTTTTTATTATTTTAATGAATTTTATCACTTTAAGTCCCGTAATGTAGGTCTACACTCTAAAATAAATGTAATTGCCACTAGACCACACGCACGCCTGCCTCGTCTTGAAAACAAACCTAACGGCACTGTCATAAACAATCTAGTGTACATCAAAACACAACCTCCTGAAATTGCCGATAAAAACATAGTCCACATGCCATCAAAATTAGATATGGCGGTTTTCAATGTAAGGGCATTGTCCAACAAATCATTTTGTATAAATGACCTTATTACAGACAATGAGCTAGACTGTCTATTTCTTACTGAAACCTGGTTGGGTGTGGATGCACCAGCAACACTTAAAGAAGCCTGTCCTGCAAATGATGTGTTCTCCCACTCCTGTAGAGAAGGTAGGAAAGGCGGGGGAACAGCTACAATACTGACTGAGACTCTAAAGGGTAGAGATGTTAATCTTGGAGCTTTTTCTTCTTTTGAGTATAATGCAGTAACTTTGAAATGTCAGCCACCAGTGCTGACAGTAACGATCTACAGACCGCCAAAACTCTGGCTAAATATGATAGTTCAATTTTAATCGGTGATGTTAATATACATGTTGATAATAAGACAGATAACAAAGTGAAGGACTTTTTAAATGCTTTAGAGTGTATGGATTTTAAACAGCATGTTAATGAGCCAACTCATAACCTAGGACACACTTTGGACCTGGTTATCTCATATGGGCTGAACATAAATGTTTCTTCTGTTGTTGACTTGGCTCTCTCAGACCATCACTGTGTATTTTTATTGTACTCTGCCAACCTCTATAGAGCAAGTGGTAAGAAAACGCTGTCTTACTCCTGAAGTGACCTCAAACTTCTTAGCACATGTTGCCAGAAACCAGATGGCATCTACTTCCTCCTCAATTGACAGTCTCCTTAATGCATTGAACAATAAGTTGGCTACAGCCCTTGATGCTTATCAAGCTGCTTATGCTTTATATACATTACTTACTTTATTTTAATTAACTACTTTAATGTATTTCTGTGGTAAAATCTTATACCATTCATTTTATCCGTTATTTTATTATTTTATTGTTATTGTTTTGTTTATTTGTTATCTTGTGGCCAAAATGTAACAAAAGATGCAGTATATTATTATAGAATTTCTGTTGAGTGTTTTTTTATTACAAAATGTTTTTTGCAAGCTCTGTATTTGTGTGTCATACTTGATTGTGGTTTTGTCTCAGATGTAATAACCACTACTAGATCTACTGGTCGTGAGAAATCGTTGCAAAGCAGGAAGATGAACTGCAAAATCAAATGGTGTAATTTATAAAAGGAATTACTGGTATAGAAACTAAAACTAAGATTAAATAAGAGGCAGTACACAAACCACATTTCCTCTCTGAGGCATCACTGTTGGTTTTCAATTTGATTCAACACAAGTCACAAAGCATGCAGGATTGATTCCAAAATAGATACAAACTAATTCGATCATCAGGGTTTTATTGCAACGATGAACTGTTTCTGTTTCATGTACTTCATTCCTGGGAAATTCTGATAAATTTCAACCACAAGCTTTCCAAAACCTTCCGGGACTTCTGTATGTAATTTTAAGAATCCGCCATCTGCCATGTGTTATTGATGAAGCTTTGTTGAGTGTTATTCTTACTAGAATTGTTTCAGTTATGTTTGATTTACTGTGTCTCCAGATTTAGAGAAAATAAAAGGGTGCACAACTGGAAAAACATCTAATGGAAATTGTAATGAACACTGTTTTCCTATCGCTCCCATATTATTATGTTTGCCAGCCATTTACAATTTTTAAAAAACAACAACAACAACAAAAACAACCCAACACCACTTCCCTACAAATAGAGTTCTGGACATCTTGCCAGATATTTCTTTACAGCTTTATTTGAAGTGGAGACTCCAAGTGCTCATATCTGATTCTCTCTGATGTCTCTAAAACTGAACACTCAAAGTTGAAAGAAGGTAAAATCATCGGTAATGCTTCAAACCAGTGGTTCTCGGCTCAGCCTTACAAAGAAAGAATGTTTTAGCATCAGCAAACCTCTGAGGAGAAAATGCTGTGCAGTTACACATAAAATTGTCAAATTATTATTTCTGAATATAAACATAACCTTTCTCCTGCAGTCAATACAAATGATTATAGTGGGAGAGGATGCTTGATGCTACTACCTGCTCTCATCCTCCTCTCCTTTGATATGGCATGGCGTCTGCTCAGGGCATCTGTGCCACAGTCAAGGTCACACAGCGGCGCTTGACAAATTTCTTTTTCCCACCTGATGAAGTGCAACAGAGACGATGCAGTATATCTTTAGTGTTTTTTATATAATGTGTCAGCTTCCCACACAGCGGAAGTGAAAAGTGAATGTCTCATGTTATCAGGCTCTCTGCGATCTCTTGAGAAGAGGTTAGTAAATGGTTGGTATACTTACTGATCCAGTAAATCTGAAAGTCTGTTTTGACGGTGCGTACATACTGTATGTATTTGTTTGTTACTGGCTATGATTTAATGGATTGGTACAGTACGAGCTAGTTTTCAAACATGGTATTTTCTCACACTAGTCGGCCAAAACAAGGCCACTTCCAACAGAATTCCAAAAGAAACGAGGGAAACACAAGAGACTGCAATGTGTCCCTCAGGAAAACTCCACGCTTTGACCAGGACAAAAGTCAAAAATACAATTTCATAGAAGTTACGGTCATCTAGCCCTTAAGAGAATGAGTTAGTTGTAACGAAATAGTGCATTGCACCACTCATGAGACTGTCCTGTTATCATAGATTTTTGGAACAAAGTGGTATTTTGTGTATTGTTTATCTTCCTGTGAGTTTATCTGGTATGTGTCCTACTATCTCTAGCTTCAGGAATGGGGAAAAAAACATTCAGTCAGTGGCTGAAAGAACTGTCAAGCTCTCTTTCCATGGAGAAATGATGCAGTAACACGAAAACTAAGAGACCTTTTACTGAAAGGTTTGCGCTGTGCCGCCCTGTAGTTGCCATTTTCTGATCCCCTAGTGGTTATTCTGTTGGTATTTGTTTTTGAGACAAATGGACAAAGTACAGCTGAGATTATTCACACATTTTAAAAAGAAATTTGATAAAAGAAAACTTGATGAAGCTGTCATAACTGAGCAACTTCAGAATTATACAGTGGTGCCATTTCATTTGTTTTTGATCCATTATTTTCAGTGCTTGGTTGTATAGTGATGTAACAGGCTTGACAGCTGCCTGTGAAGCCTGGCTCCATATAGTGACACAATAGGATAAATGTGAAAATATCATGGCATGCATGAACAGTTGAACCGCATTAAGGGGTATGTAATGTCTTATCATTCTGAAACAGTTCAGGTTTGCCTTTACTGTCTTGCATATCTTTTTGACGTGTTTATCAAATTTGAGTTGGGAATCCAAAATGACACCTAAAAATTTTTAATTGCTGACTTCCTTTATTTCCTCTTGATCTGTTTTGATTGTAAGCTTCTGTTTTGCTTACTTTCTCATGTAAGAACACATTGACTCAGTCTTTTTAAGATTCAAGGTTAGATGATTATTTTGAGCCATTGTTGATACATCCTCCATTTCATTTGTTAATATCTCTGCTGCTACACAGGGGGTTTAGCTGACAGACAGCATACTATGTAATATGTAATATCTTACTAACTTCCATGTCATGGAATCGTAAATATTAGAATTACTAGATACTTTAAGGACTTCTCGTCCATGTTGGCTTACTGCTTGCTACTGTTTCCAAGGTCAAGAATGAACTTTCAATCATTTATTTATTTGTATGTTTTTACCTTACAGTGAATAATTGAATAAAATATTTTAAAAAAGAAGAAGAAAAGAAGAAGTGGAAGTCTGAACCCCATAGTACAGCATTTGACCTCAGCCAGTCAATTTCAAAAATGTACCCACGCACAAACATCCAGCCCTCTCTGAACTGTGGGAAACCCACATTTAGATTTACTATCTCATTCCAAGAACAAGGAATGGTTGTGACTCAAACATACAAAAAAAGCCCCGGGGGGTTCAGGAGATCCAGGTCTCAAGATGGAACAGAACAATCTGTAGGAAGTCTGTTAGAGAAACGGTGATTCAGTGTTGAGAACAGCGATGACTGGATGACATAAAGAATTCTGTAGGTTAAAATGAGAGGACAAAGTTGTGAAAGATTGCTGTGAACACAGGAAGTAGTTGTTGGTGTGTGGTACTTAAATATTTGCTTCAGCTTCGCAAAACATGCAACCAGTTTCCTCAAAATACTGCAGACGCGATCAGTTATGTGAATAGCAATTTAACATGAAATAGCACTTCAGTCTTTACCTACTCACCACCATGTCTGTCTCAGGAGGTTTGTAGTGGAACTAAATACACTTAGCACTCAGCCTTCTTGCAAGCGGTTGAGCATTTTGACTTTGAACTGAAAAAGTAAAACAAAAACAAACTTTAAGGATGCAGAATTCAGTTTCACCATCTGATCAGAATCAACCAGAATAATTAAGTTGACTTTTATTGAACTCCAATTATTTCACAACAGTATAATTTAAAGAATCGTGACATGTTTCAACACTCACATGAATCTACTCAACAATGTCAAATAGACTTTAAAGTGGCACTCCGCTGAATTTACACATTGAGATCAGTTTACTCGTCCTGGCAAGTACTTAGCCTGTAAAAGCTGCTGTAAAATATTGTTAATGACTCTGGTGGGAGCTTTAGAAAGTTTGAAAAATTATCTCTGTGATGGCCTCTGACTGTCAGTGCTCCTCCTGCTGTTTTGTGTTTTTTCCCTTGCTGGTTGCCTGCAGTTAGAGAGGGGCGGAGCCATCTAATTTGATTTAGAATCAAATTAGGGCAGGCTGGGCTTAGGTTATTTAGGCTGGCTCCTCATGCTCTCTCTCTCTCTCTCACCATCACATCCACCCTTTTGGTTTGGTTTGCCTTTGTGTTTTGCCTTCACAACACCACGCATACGTTCAACATTGCATCTACTACTGATTTACAGACTACAGATTAACTTATTACTTTGTTTTAGTTGCAAATAAAATATTGTTTGAATTACTTTAAATCTTGTGTGGTCTCCCTCTTTGTCTAGCCCACTGAGCCTGGGCTGCGACATCTTAACGATTTTTTTTTTGGCTTGAGGGACTAAATATTTAAGTTTATAAGAGTGCTGCTATTTGTTATCCACACTCTGACAAGTTCTGCTGTATCTTCTCTAGTTTCATTTTGGTTTATTCATTTGCTTAGGGGGTGAGACATTTTCTAAGATGTTTGTTTGTCTTACCTGCACAGACTGTACTCTTGTGAAAATTCAACATTGCTCTATTGCAGTTGAAATCTTCAGTCCTGCAATTTACGAAACAAGGCTCACACCATGATGAGATTGGCTGGGACTGCTATGAACACCAATTTTAGTTATTGCACGTTTCTCCAGCTCCTATTCTGTTGCATCCTGCAGGTCAGCAAATGAAGCGCTCCTAATATGAGGCTCACCCCAGCAGTAAAGTGTCTGAACAATTCCCTCCATTTACGCGGGGCTGCAGAGGGTTGATGAGGAGCTGCACGTTCTCTCCCTAAATTATCATGCTTCAGCAGCTTCAGATTCAGCACAATGGACCTCAAAGCAAGCTGGGAAACATTCAGCAGGCCTGTGAAAGTTCACTTCTTGGAGAGACAAAGAAAAAGTTGCTTTCAGATAAAATATTGTTTTGATCTGCAGTGCATAGAAAACAGGTGTTAAAATGAAAATCTGTAGTAACACAAAACAGTAACTCATTTTACTTAAAATATGATGACACTGAGATGATTTAGACTTGTTCGCTAAAATGCATCTACTAATACGGAAATCCTGGTGTAGCAGCATAAAGCAGCAAGTAGAGCAGGTCTTCCTCGATCTCTGCTGGATGAAGCAACTCTTTAGACTTTATCAGACAGTGGCATTGTTGGGCGATTCATTTCTCCTTTCCTTCCGTCAGGTGTATCAATAATGCATGGACACATACTGTATAAACACAATGCACAGGGCAGAGTAATATCTTAAGGCCATAGTTCAGCATTGTTATTAACCACACACTGTGGACAAGAACAGTCTCTGTGAAGCATGGGCCGATGTCAATGAGTAAAAGTGCTGTATTACACATGTAAATGCATGCAATGTTGTGAGGGTATAACAGTTAAGTAATCTTTCCTCACCAGTTTCGGTGTTCATGGACCTACTGAGCCTCCATACATATGCATTAAGATCACAATAGCCTTCAGTCCAGTCACGTTGCCCTGCACTGAAATAGATTCGACGTGGGTAATAAATAAATACTGAGCAGAGTGATCACAGACTGTTAACAGTGTATGAGAACAACCAAAACAGTAAGTGCGTTGATGAATTTGCCAGTTGCACAGGCTTAAACTGAAGTAAATGACAGACGGAGCAAATATTTACAGAGATTTGTGGTAGAACCACTGTAGCTTTGCTCTGCCTGAAGAAAAGACCTATCTGAACCTGCCGTCCTGAGTCTCCTGCTCGAGTCCGACAGAGGAAGCGATTCAGTGCCTTTCTGATTTTATTTCACAGTCTCATCCAGCCTGTGCTGTCATGCTGCCTACATGCACCTGGTGGCTCAGCGGTGGGGACTCAGACTGGAGCAGACAGTCTGCAGCTAAAGTGGGTCATTGTGACAAATAGCCCTCGCCTTGATCTGTCTTATTAAAACAGCTTCCCGAAACTGCATGACACCCCTGGGATTACTGCAGACCCCTGTTTCTGTGGTAAAGTTTGGACCACTGTGCTGCACTGCACTGGCAGCAAGAGTAGACTGCAGTTAGCAGGGTAAGCTAACCCCAAAGAAGATAAAATCATGCAGTGCTGTTGTACTAATCTGTGTGTAGAATAGACTGATTTCTTTGCTGCTTTCTCCAATGACTCCTCTAATACAATTGTTCCTTAGAAGAGCCTGGTCCTGTTTTCATGAATGCAGGCTCTATGAATCACATAAAATGGTCATGTATCATAAATATTACGTTGTTCCAGTAAAGATATGACCTTGCAAGTCTGTGGTGCCATAGCAAAGTGAGTCTACACTGTCTTTCTGTTTGTGCACTCCCACACATGCTCTTTGTCCCACACTCATCTTCTTCAGAAGTGGGATGTACGGTATAAGGAGGGAGATGAGACAAACACGATGTTCATGCTTAAGCCAAATATAGCAATGGTCAGAGTTTGGATCATGCAGATGTTTTGAGCCAATCTGCTCAACATTATAAATTCTTCGTAATATAGAAGAGTCATAGTGATGGAGACCACTGATGTGGACCACCCAAACGCTGCCTGGAAGGCCCAGAGCCCTCGTTTACAAAGAAACGCTTGGATTTAATCTTCAGCTATAATTCAGTTCTATTTTTACCACTCCGATTGGAGAAGATGGTAAGTTTATCCAAAGTGTGTCCATTCAAAAACTGCAGTCCCGTCTGCAATCAAATACAATGCAGATGAAGGTGCCACATGTATACTGTACCCGTGCGAACAGCGTCCATGCCTCCTATGTGTATGCAATCACATGCCTTTCTGCAACTTGTTTATGAGTCTCATTTGCATCTATATAGGTTTGTTTGTGTGCATCTGTCTTGCAGCTGAGTCCTTCTGTTTTCCACTGATACCAAGTTGACATTGGCCAGTTTTATTGTCTCTCTCCAACACAAAGCGTGTGGCCATTTGTCTTCCTGCTTCCTTTCTGTGCATCCTCTCCTCAAAACTTCACGGGCTTATACTTTTCACCCACTCTTCACTTCAGCCTGGAACTACAGTCATACTGAGGACATACATCAGGGGCAAACACTGGAGCTGGGCTGATCCCCCTTATATTAAATGATGAAAGCATGTGGAAATTATAGTGTGATTTGCATTGCAGTAAATTAGTGTATCTTTGACGATGGCTATAAGATGCACCTGTCATATGAATGAATGTCTGATATTCTCCTCCTGGGGACTCCCATAGAGGGCGAGCTTTCAGTCACACATGTGACTTTGCAGGATGAAGATGAAGAAGGGGTTTTAATAGGCCTAATGATCTCATTTTCCTACGTGACTGTAACCATCTGGGATTATTTCCGAGGAAAATAAACATTTGGCTGTCTTGAGCCAACTAAAGCATGTCCAAAATAAAGGGGATAAATCCTGATGGAAATGACACTACTTGTGACAAATTCTGCTTATGTTTCCGACCTTTGACACATGCCTAACATTGAGCTGACTGTTAATCCGGGTTTTGGGAACCTGCTTGTGACTCATTCAGTATCCCTGCCCTGCCCCTCCGCCAGGAGGAATGCAGGGAGCCCTTCATTCACGGAATCGCCGCCTCGGGACCGTATGGAGACTAAGTTCTGCGACTGGCGCGCAGCTCGATGTCCTGGACCAGATCCTGAGATAATTCAGAGCAACAGACACTACCTCTACGGGGACATAAAACATGCCAAACCTTCAGGGTGTCTCACTCGGTGCCCACAAACTCAAACAGGGAACTCCCTCGACGTGTTCACTCTGTTTCTCCGCTGAGCGCACACTCTCCCAGCGCCCGTGACCATGCCTTCGGGTCTGCCTCCCACTAAAGCCCTCTACATCGGGATGGAGGTGGTGATCGCCCTGTCGTCGGTCATCGGTAACGTGATGGTGGTCTGGGCTGTGCGTATTAACCGGTCCCTGAGAGACACCACGTTTTGTTTCATCGTCTCCCTGGCCTTGGCTGACATTGCGGTCGGGGCTCTTGTCATCCCCCTCGCCATAACCATCAGCATCGGACTCCAGACGCACTTTTACAGCTGCTTGATGGTCGCCTGCACAGTGCTCGTCCTCACGCAAAGTTCAATCCTGGCGTTGCTGGCCATCGCCATCGACCGCTATCTGAGAGTCAAAATACCCATGAGGTAGGTGAATTCTTCTAGTTCTCTAGTTTTGCAGAAGCCTTTGTCTGGACCGCTGCTCGGACCAAGGACACCCACCAGATCGGTCGTTTTAGTGGCATGCAGGATTTTCATTTCAGCTCCAACCAGAAATGTCCGTAATATGTAGTGTAGTGTAGATCATTTCAATTAGTTTACAGTAACAGTAATGTGGGGCTACATTAATCTGCTCTGTCATCTCTGTAATATCTCTACTGGAAATTACAGTGTGTCCAGTGATATGGCTATGGCATCTTATTACCTGATTTTATATCAGTTCAATTGTTCTTTAGACTTCTTCATTCATTATTTATTCATTTTTTATTTATTTTTTATTTCAACCACTTAAGTGTACGTTTCCAGCACATCATTATAGGCTACATACGCCTATAAACTGTAAACTGGAACAAAGTAATACACATATCATGATCAAAAAGGGGTAGACAGAAGAAACATGCATGGTCTGACCCTGCTAACACTCTCTAAAAATAATTAGGCTGCAGGATTGTTTATTGATGGTTTTCAGAAGTCTGAATATGTATTTCAGCTGCAAACATATTTGTATCAGACATGGAAGTTGTATAGATAGATAGATATTACATGCAGATACATAGATGAATAAAGATAATATTGGTTTTACAAAAAAGATTCTATTCTATTTACATATTTAGGATTTACATTGGGATGCTCGCGGTCCAGGCCCATTCAGCATTTTTAAAGCTGTTGAATTTCACATCTGTGCAGAGGCAAACTGAACATGTACAAGAAGCATGTGGAGGTCAGACATGTTGCACTTCTTTCTTTATTCCTCCTGAAAACTCAAGTTTCCACTTTAAGCTGATCTAACGATAAGCCTGGCAGAGAATGCATGATTGGTCAATAGGCTCATGGTGGCTGGTTGATGGCTTGCATAATTTCTCAAGCTGGCAACCAACACACACATAGAAACATGCACACACACACACACACACACACACACACACACTGCACTCTGTGACTCAGAGTATATTAACATAGGTTGCAGTAACACAACACAGGAACAATAAATAATACATAGTGTAGTATTATCTTAATATTATAGGCTTAAATGGAGCGACCCCTGCAAGCTAGGTAGTCAACTCGAGCTGCACTGCTATACACACGTGACATTCCTCACTCTCCACAACCATCTACCTGCCAATTTGGTGGTCTATTCAAACTGCAAAATTTCCCACCTCTCCCTCTGCCTGTCAGTGCCACTGCTGCCCTGCATCAGTAGTGTCGCTTGTTCTTTCAGCCCCCCCACCACCCCAGCATCCGCCTGCGGGCTCCAGCTGGGGGGTTTAAGATATTTGCTCATGAGGTCAGAGTAGACGCCAAACTCAAATTACGTTCTGCTGCTATAATAAACATTTCAAACGTGAGTTGTCTGACTGAAATTTTCTTCCATCTCACTGCTGATCCATTTTAGCCAGATACTCCCATCTGGACAATGTCATATTTCAAACACCAGCGAATTTTATTTTAAAGTTTCACGGTAAGGGATTATGTGAGCCAGAAATTGAATACCCCTCCCTAAACCACCCCTGGGACTCTAGAGGGACACAGTTTAACAGGCACTGATTGCTTTTTATAACGGAGGTGTTTTGGAAGCACACTGTCATGATAAGGATGATAAGGTGTGTCTGAGATTTGAAAATGCCCGGACTATTGCTAGTATGTTTAGCTGAAGGATAGGACTTGCAGATGGGAGACGAGGACAGAAATCCCACAGGAAGTAGAGATAGATGTAGGACTGTCGAATCCAGAAAATCATTTTTAGCAGACAGACAGCTGATATGTATGCAGACAGTCAGCCAAGCTTTACGAGCAGCTGTACAGGGACTTACACTCTAAGCAAGTCGGGATAGAAATTGTCGTCACATATGGGAAGACACACTCCAGACAGGCCCTCTTTAAACAGCCTTTGAGTATTCAGTCATTTGTCCTGTGATGTGTCTGCCTCAACCTGGCTGAACATCCTGAGTGTGTGTGTGTGCTCTGTGTGACAGAGAGTGAAAGGCAACTGAGAGAAAGAAAACATATGACAGTTTGGCTCTGTTATGTATCTCAGTGTGTGTTTCTGTGTTTGCGTCAGCGTTAGCGAGGTTAGCCAGGGAGCCGGTGCGATAAGAAGAGAGGAAAAATGTGCTCCACATGTGCAACATGGTGAGAGTGTGAGAGTAAGAACGAGCCCCTGAGACCGTTTTCCCATCTATACCCCTTTCGTCTGATTGAGTCAGCACTTACTCTTTAGCAATAAAGGTGGAAGGAGACAAATCGACAGCCCACCACAGGAGACTTTCATGTCCGTTCGAGAATGACCCATTCATGGACCTGTCCAATAGCAGTCCATTGTGTGGGAGAGACAGGACAAGTGTTTTCCCATTAAAATACCAAAGAATTGCATACAGTTATGTAAGGCAACAACTCCCACAGTCACCCGACGTCACCTGCTGCCATGCCACACAGAGATCAAACAGAAGTGGGAATTACAGAATAAAATAACCGGAACAGTTTATAATAAAATTCAGTCCAATACAAAAAAGCAAGACTCTGTGACTTTTGAAAGAAGAAATAACACATTCTTCCTTTTACAAATGTAATGTTGAATTCATGGGAAATAAAACGCACCACTGCTCAATTCAACACGCTCAAGGGGTTTTCTGCTACAGCCTCACTTGGTAAATTTTACTAACTAACTTTAGGTAGATATTGCTCTCTAACAGACATTACCAAGCTAGTTTGTTGACTTTATGACTCTTCTCTGCTTTTACTGCTGTTGTGCTATGTTTTAGCGCTTACCATTATCATGGGAAATAAAACACTTCTCCCTTGTTGTCATAGCTACAAGCGCCTGGTGACCCCTCGGCGAGCTGGCACAGCCGTGTTATTGTGTTGGCTGGTGTCCATCATAGTGGGCCTCACGCCCATGTTGGGCTGGAATAACCTGCAGCGTCTCCGTGACAATGGCTCCCTGATCACCGACGACCTCTTGGTGACCTGTGAGTTTGAGACCGTCATCAGCATGGACTACATGGTCTACTTCAACTTCTTTGGCTGGGTGCTGCCCCCTCTGCTCCTCATGCTGGCCATCTATGTCGAGATTTTCTACATGATCCACAAGCAGCTCAACAAGAAGGTGAGGACTTCCTCTTCTTGTGTAGGACAAATCCGGTCACTTTGTTTGACAAGCAGCAATCAAAAAACAATTATTTTAAAAATTAAAACAGACGCAATGATTAAAGCTAGAGATTAGACTAAGGCTAGAGTTATATGCTGACGATCTTCTCGTTTATCTCTCTGTAGGTGACAGCTAGCCACACCGACCCCTGCCGTTACTTTGGCAAGGAGCTCAAGCTAGCCAAGTCGCTCGCCCTTGTTCTTTTCCTCTTCGCAGTCAGCTGGCTCCCTCTTCACATCCTCAACTGCATCACGCTCTTTTGCCCTGCCTGTGATAAGCCAGTGTTCCTCATTTACATCGCCATCATCCTCACCCACGGCAACTCGGCCGTCAACCCCATCATCTACGCTTTCCGCATCAAGAAGTTCCGCACAGCGTTCCGGAAAATCTGGAAACTGTACGTGCTTTGTCAGGATCGGCTTCCTCAAAGAGGGAGCCAGAGAGGACAGAGTCATGAGAGGAGGCTAAGGCAGAATGAAGATGATGATGATGATGATGATGTGTGACCTTTGGCAACTGATTGGATTGCTGTGTAACAGTTTCACACAACTTATTCACAGAATGGAAAAACACTATGGCTTTAATGTCATTCTGGAGGGATTACTGATCAAAATGGTCTTAATGGCATTGAAGGATGCCGGAGGGATGAAAGAGATAAGGGAACTGCATCGTGGACTGACTGATTTCCTCCATCCAACACACTCTAAGAGGACAGGATGACAAATCAGCATGGAGATGGGATAAACATCCTAAATCAGACTTTGATTTAAATAACTTGACTGTTTGTTTCTCCACTGGCTGACAAAATGATGATGATGTCGTACGGGATAAGGGGCTTCTCATCAGTTTCAACACCGACCTGTTGAACTTGAATCAGTAAGTGTATATCTGTAGCACACGCAGTACAATAGTAGTGTATGCTGTATTGTATTTTTGACCTGAACTAAAACTCATAACCCTTTTCATGTGAATGATCTCAAATAGTTGAGCATCGTATTATGAGCTACACTTACATGCTTAGTTCTGTGGCCTTAAGGACAAAAAATGTAATGAAGAGGAACTAAGGCATTGTGTTAATAGTGTGAATCTGGTTAACCAGTAGTGGGCAAGCAGGAAGTTTGCACAACCCGCTTGGTGCTTTGAGATGGACCAGGACGCAGGATGCACTGTATGCTGAAAAAATTTAAAATTGATTCACTTTGAATGAGGTCTTTGGTGCAATGAAACTCTGGTTTTCCAGCTGCACTAAGGCCATTAGACTCATGGCCTTTACAAATGTGTGGTGCCATCCAGCGTATGTGAAGGTTATGTTTTTTTACATTTCTGAGACCATTTGATTGACAGAACGATTAATCCTAGCCAATAGTTGTAGCAGAAAACAGCATCCATGCTAGAAGAAAAATTACTTAATGCTCCTCATGAAATCTTTGTGAACATTGACAACATGGTAAAAACCATGGAGCCACCTATAGTAACTATATAACTGTAGCTACAAGCATTTTTTAAATGGAGGACTGTGAATCTAAAGAATGTTGGAGCTCCTCCATCCAGTAGGTTTCATTTGATCTGCGTGATAATCATTTTTACCCTATAATGTACCTCTACTGTACATGTATCACCAGGCCCTTTCCACTACTCGCAGGTATTTCAGTTAACTTTTCACATTTTTCCCTGGATTCATTGTGACGAAGCAGGTAATGTAGCATCATCACATCTTCCCTGTCATTATTTTGTTACAAGGCTGACTTATACTGACCAGTGTTGCCCCTTAAAATGAGATTTTACATGAAAGATACATGTTGAAACAGGACTGCTGACACGAAATAATAAAATAATATCTACTGTATGTATAATATATGTATACTAATATATGTATAAATGTTAATGGAAGAAACTGTATAAAATTCACCTTGCTGAGCAAACAGTTTATCTCTGACACGCCCTCTTACAGCTGTTGATTGAGTGTGCCGATTGGGAAATCCACCCTCCAAGCATCTCAATAGATTTTCTTTCATGACATAGATAAATGAGACAGGAGAGTAAGTACAAAATGTAACAGTATATGGTGAGCCCTGATTTAAATTCATAATGCTCTATGTGCATTAGCAGGTGGAAGCAACAAAATCCACTTTGCGCTGTACGACAGAAATAGCATCTCACTTTTTCCCCGTGCTTCTCGGCATCAAGGCTAAAGCCATCAGTGGTGGGAGGCCGTTTTTGTGTGCACACATCGATCTTCTGTCACTCGGCAGAGAGCGGGATCATGTGCGAATAAGCGCAGAGGTTATCCATCTATATCCATCCAGGGGTGAGGTGGGACAGGGTGGAGGAATTAGGCGAGAGTGCAGCTGAGGAACTCATCAAGAGTTTACATCTCTGCGAAGGTCAACATCGAGCCCACCCTGATGCTTTCCCATCAAATAAACAGGCCTGTTAATGTGACCCTGTTGATCTCTGTCTTAACCTGCGATGGCACTGTGTTACAACATATACAGTACACACACACACGTCTTCATCAGACAAGTGTACTCACTCTATTTCTAATGCTGTTCTTGTAAGAATAATGTTTCCATGTGATTCTTTTCTCACTTGTGCTCATGTGAAATGCTTTTAAAGCCACTATGTGTAGAATTTGATGTTATGTAAGATATTATAGTATATTGCAAATTATTATGATGGCATATGTTTTTGTTTGCAGAAAAATGAGACAATCCAGAAGGAAATTGGTGCAAAGTTTGTGTGCAGCCCATTCATTCTGTGTCCCAGGGTTGGGCCAATATATGTATATGAGATGAGGATGGGGGGGATTAAACATTGTCAAACGCAGTGTCTTTTTTGATACTACCACTAGGGGCGCCAAAGTCTGACAGTTTTTGTTCTACGCATGGTGGCTTTAAGTTTTGTTTACTTTTACTGAACCAGTGTAATAAATTCAACATGATTTGTGCAATATTCCCAGATGTGCATTAACAATATCAAAAGAAATTATAGTCTATCGTTTAGATATTGTACATGTAGACACTGTTAATCAGAATCAGAGAGCTGGAGGCTCAGACCAGTACGTGATAATATGGTGAGCTGGCCTGTCAATCTCTATGAAGGATGAAGGAATAAGTGAATAGGTCAATAGATGGAGTCAAAACACAGAAAGCAGACTCTTAAGCTCACCTGAATGTGCACATTGTATCAGTGCAGTTGGTGTTAACTGCTGTGCTGTTGGAAAATACACTTACATCAAACACAAGAGAAAGAAAATACAGCTGCTTTTATCATGGACACCGACTACAAAGAATTTGATGACAGGTGTAGTTTTGATATTCAACAGAAGTTCGTGCAGGTTGTAACGAGTCCGACACAGCGTAATTTCTCAACAAAAGAGTCACTGCTTCTCTCACAGACACATACAGACAAGTTCATTTATATAGCCTGAAATCACAGGTTAGTCCCAGAGGGCTTCACAATCTGCAAAGTATATGACATACTGTCCGATACAAACACATAGGCCAGTGACCATTATTAAATACTTTTACATTTGATTTTATAAATTGACATTGAAGATATCTATGTTGGGGTACATTTTGTTTGTTTTTATAAAACTTGTATCTAACTTTAAATAGTTTTTGAGTTCAACCAGAGGAAAAATGTGGAGTGAAACTTAAATTGAATGGATCATTTTCACAGCAGTCATTTCGACTTGTCACTAACAGTATCATTAATTGCTGCTCTGCATTGCATTACTTATTAGTAATTAGTAGGTTTTTATGACAGCGAACTGAAGCTTCATTGTATGATAAGTCTCTCTTCATGTGTGCAGTGTGTGTGTAGCTTTTGCCATATATTAATGAGGAGCGTTTGTACTTATTCTAAATGAAGCCCCTTGGTTAGTCAGATGCCTTTGCATCCCAGTGTGAACTGCAGCCAGAGAGCTGCAGGCTCTGTGATCGCGACAGGGGAAAACAGAAAAAACTCTGCAAAGGAAGAGAAACTTGAGAACGCCATATAAAATTCATTCTGGGGCTTGTTTGGTTCTTCTTTTTGTCCCCTACAATCACAAACTGCCCTCTCCATGGACATGATGTTGCTATGGCTGGTTTTAAAATACGTGTGGCATTGTTCACACTGGCATCTAGTGATTGAAAGTGGTCAGTGCTACACTCTGCTGATCACTCTCCAGTAATGAAACAACATACAACGCAACCCAGGGCTGTGGGGAGTTTAAATCTTGAACCAAGATACCATTTTTCTTTACTTACATTTTGGAGAGTCATAGTTCAGGTCTGTATACAACTAGATGTAGAAGAAAATAATGCAAAGACGTCCTTATCTCATCTTATTTGTGTAGCTTGATGAAGACAAGCGTTATTAGAGTCTTAGAGAGCCCCTATGTCATTTAACCCGTCATGTAAATATTTTTCTACCACCTATGCTAGCAAATGTTTCCTGTGATTTCCAGTATTGGAGAATACAGATTGAATGGATATGTAATACATGTAGATTGTCAGTGGCCTGTGTCAAGGGGTTGGTACAGGGTGGAAGAAGTTTTGATTTAAAATGTTTTAAATTGGAGTTCATACTTGGAAATCAGCCATATCATACCTGTACTAAAACATACCTGAAATATTAAAAGCATAAAAATATCTCAATGTCACATCCAGAATTTAACAATACACAAATCATTTATTGATTAACATTTTTATTGAAGTCATTAACAAAAATTCAGAGCGCAAAAGATGCCCTTTCAAAACATTTAATTTAAGTGACTTTGCGGACCCTGCACATGTGCATACAAGCACTGTCCAAACCAACAAGCCCTTCACTTGGACCCAACATATAAAAGTTCCCAAATATACCGAACAAACAGCACATTGTGTACACCTGGGTTTGATTATTTCATTATGTTTTACTGAATGTAAACATTGCATACATTGTCTAAAATGTTGGAGAAGTATAAGCCAAATATAAATATATGTGATTAAGTCATTCAGCACATGTTTTAAAAAAGAAAATCAGGGTTTAATAGCTAAAGACGCATCAGAATACCCGTACATTTTTGGTGAAAAAAAAAAAAAGAAGAAAAGATTCAAGTATTTGAAATCACAGCTTAATTGAGCCCCCATAATGGCATATTCTGATCAAATACACACAGTTTAGATACATACAGATGCCAAAGTGTGAACATGATGGGTTTAACAGTTTCATTGTTGGCACTGTGAATTGTTTATAAGAAGGCAAGCAAAAAGAGACACATCAGAAAAATTAAACAAAGTAAATGAACATAAAATTAATGTTTAATTTAGTGAGAATTCCAGAATCCTAATAGAATAACCCATATGAATGAAAATAATAAACAAAACTGGGGTCACTGATCACTCAGAAAACTCTTCTGAAGAAGTTTTTTTTTGAATAACGGTACAAACAGTGATGTAGTGGAGAATAAATCCAGTAGTATTGATGTTATTAAGTGTCTTCTGGTGAAAAAATGTTGCTTCTGAGAATGACAGTGACTTATGTCAATCGGTTTGTTTGCTTTATAAGAACCTTCTTGGGATAACAATTAATTCACGTTATTTATCAACCAATGCATGGAGTGCAAGTCATTTGATTATTTTCCAAGTGTCTTAAAAAGCATGATTGCAACTTGTGACTTGCATCACAAGAACATGGGACTAGTGCCAGATTGTCTAAAACTCAGTGTCAAAGCTCTTGAAATTCTAATGAAGAGGTTGAGTGTGTGAGCGTCGTCTGGTGGAAACATTGTTCTTCAGGTGTGCGTATTTATTACAGAGAGGCTGCTTTGGCAAGATTCAGTCTCAAACGTTTACTTTGTCCTGAAAGAAACCAAACAAGTGACTCAGAATGAAACCGGACATGCAACTTAAAACTTAACTACAACGTTAAGGATGCAGCTGTTCAGATGTAGTTCTGTAGAAACTGTGTGGTTCCTCAATGTGTGGATAAAACAAATTACATTGTGCAGATTACTCAAAACACTAAGGTTTTGTATTGCAATATATTCTAATAGTTTAGGTTTTACTCTATATGGGCTGCAGTATTAATGCAGGATACATATACAGTACAATACAGAACAAATTCTAAAAGTAGCATCGTACATGTGGTCAATTTCAGTTTTAAAACAACTAAAAATACACATTACACATATCGGGCAAACCAAAAAAAAAGCCCTCATTGGTGGGGTGTGATACCAAGAAATATGATCCAGGAAATCCAGTTTGATAATAGATCTATGAGTAAGGCTATCAGACACCGAAACACACAGCGCACAGCAGTTTTATAACACTATAAGACAGGAATATTTACAACTCTAGAAAGTCACTGTGACAATCATTTTATCTATGGTCGTGACAAAGGTCAGAAATACAGCGTTCATCTCGCAAAGAATTCGACCAGGAATGTGTGCTCGCACATATTTTAGCGCCTTACCGGATGGGGCTGCATTAAGATGCCACCAAAGTCGAGCCAGGCGTAACGTTTTTGCCAGACTGGACTAACGTGGATCCGAAGCTGCCTAAGAAGCTAAAGTTTAATCTAAACAAAATAGATTATGAACTTCCTGATTTGCAACTTCGAGGCAGCAGGTTAAACTAGTTCAGTGCTGTTTCATTTTGTAAACTGGCAGGGTAACATCAGGGAAGTGGTGTACTAAGCACAAGGGTACATGGTACACTATTGCATTAGTCACTCAATGTCCAATCAGAAAATTAAAGAGAAGCACTAATGCTTTCTTACAAAATGAGGGAGGGTAATCAAAAGAAAAAGACACTCAACTATGGTGACTGAAAAACCGCCTCCAATAATGAGTTCAATAAAAAAAAGGTTTTGTTGTTGAAGAATCAAAGACACCAAATGCCTGATCTAAATCTTCTTCTCCACTTATATTGTTGATGAAACATAAGCTGTGATACGTGAACTAGATGAATTTAATTTCTGTGGCAAAATTTTAAATCGCTGATGCATTTTATATGACATTACATTGTTATCATTAGTTGATTGCTTGTAAAAACTGTTATACTGCACTGAAATCTCTGTGGTGGAACAATGTGGAAAGGCAACTTCCTGGACTGACATCATTTAGTTTGTGCAGTGTTTGCACCACTGGGTTTCATCATCATTTTATCAACGGGTGCAAAGGGCTGGTGCAGTAGTTAAACACCTTGACCCTTGCAGCAATTAACATCTAATCGCATTAGAAACATAAAATATCTGATAGAGAGCCTATGATGCTGCATAAAAAATAAAAATGCTATTAGATTGAACTGATATTTGCAGTTCATACCATCTCTATTTGTAGTACCGTAACAGCCAGCCAGCACAGCCACTGTGCAAGTGATCGCAATTTTAGATTATTAAAAAAAAATGTCTTACCCATCCACCTTGCTGAGTCACCCATGTGCCCACGCGCCTGTTGAGGAATGCAGTCAAGGCACGTTGGACTTTATTTTTCAGCTCTGGGGATGATTTCTTAACATAAAGCCCGAAAGCCACTGAGATCCTGATCAGCTGCATCTCTGAAGCCACTTCAGCCCGCTGAGAGACCTGAGTCTGACACAAGGCCTCCACGCCATGGCTAAATGCTGCTTCTATGGCCTGGGGAGAGAGGAGACCGGGGTCCAGATATACAAAACAACATAGTAGACATAAAGACATACACCTATAACTCTCCAGTCAACCTCCTTTTGAAGTTTGGAAACAGAAAAACACATCCTGACTTAATGTTGGATCTATTTCCAAATGTTTAGTTTGTTCTCTTTTACAACTGTGTGCTGGCCTACAATTATTTTTAATACCAAATTTATGTGAAAAAAAATTGTATTTACTACTTTCTATTTTATTGAGAAAGTATCCATTTTCATCAAATGTGTTTACAGAGTCATTTGACCCAGATTACAAGAAAAAATATTTGGTGGTATCTGGCAGTGCAGCTCAGGTATTTGAGATATCAGTCTGGGAGATTTTTGCCATCACCCGGTACAAAGGAAGTGAATGTAATATCAAGCTGAAAACAACATTCCAACACAGTCGCCAGCAGGAATATACACACACATTACGTAATTTGGGTGTCTCCATCATGATTCATAATGAAACTCTATTTCAACCCATTTGTGGTGCATTCACACAACTAAATAGTCAACTGGTGTTAGTCTACAAAAAGTGTGTGAATGTGTGTGTGTATAGATACAACACCTGCATATAGTACATATAGTTGGCAAAAGTCTGCAATATTTTGGCTACAACAAGTGGAAAGCAAGCAGTGCTTCCTCCATCCATAAGTGTCAAAGCATATACATAACCTCTGATCCTGTGAATGCCATCGGTGGATCAGTATAAAGCATTTTCTGTGTGTGTGTGTGTGTGTAGGCCTACCTCTTCTGCTGCTCCTTGCTTCAGGTCTCTCAGTGCATTTTTAAATTTGACGTTGTCAGCCAGGGCATCAGCCACACTTCTCAGTTTATCAGCTATCACAACTGGGTCAAAACTGTCATCTGAAAAAAAATTAGAATAAAGAAACATGAGAGATGCAAACTCAGTGTCAAGTCTTAACAGTCAGTGACAGCGGGATAAATATCTGTATTTACTGGAACATAACTGGAGGGGGGTGGGGGGTCTCAGCCCACCTAGCTTGTCAACAAAGAGGTTAAGAGCGAAGTAAAGGAGCACTGTGCCCTGCCTGTAACCTACAGGAGCAAAGTGTCACCTATTTAAGGTTTTAAGACCAAAAGCAATAGACATCATACGCGGTGACAACACCTAGAGTAAATGCGTTAATGCTGTTGTCTCGTGTTTGCTTGAACATGACCTCGACTCTAGCACTTAAAACTTAAATATAGTATAGCCTATCACCTAAAGACCGCTTCGACCTCTCTTTTGTATCTGAAATGAAAGTGTTCTTACAGTAAGTCAGCTGACGTAACGCCGGCACAGTACAAACAGTTCAAGCACACACACATTACATCCTTCACGGGCAGAAAAACCGAACTAACCGTTGCTCTCTGCTACGCTGTCAGTCTCCAGACAACCAAATAAGTGACGATTTTTAACATCCTCCTCGTCCTCAAGAAGATATTTGATTATTTCACCCGTCTGCCACTCGACAGTGTGTGCAGTTGGAGCCATTGTTGCAAGTAAACACCGGAGGCTGAATGGCGCAGCCGCAGACGGAGGGCGAGGGCGGTTACTCTAACTTCCGGTGTGCACTCGTCAGTGCTCACCTGTAGTTATTGATTAGAGTATTTTCGTCCAAAAACTGGTAATGCAACCATGATTTCAACCTCAACCAGTACTAGATTTTTCACTTAGGTTCTAGGAGCAGAGACGGGCCAGATCACACCGCTGCAACTTCTTCTTCTCCGGTTGATCCAATCTAGCACCGCATTGAATAAACTCTGAATTGACTTGGGTTCGGTCCAATCTCAAACAAGACGAGTTGTCCCTCCCTCTCCGTCATCTGAAATGTCGTTGTGTTTTCTGTAACGTTGCCACCGTAAAAATCCGGCAATGGGACATATAATTCAGCTCTGGGACATGCGAGGAGTAAAAGAGAACATTTGGCCAATTATCTGTTGGTTCAGTTGAAATGATGGCTATACTGTATGCTGTAGCTCTACATTGAAGGGAGGAAAATCAAATCATTATGTGACTTAATTATGTGACTGTGTGTTTATTTGAGCTTGAAACTTGAGCTCTTCCAGGTGTAGCCTACACAGGATGGCATGTTGGGTTGATACGTAAAGCCTCTCAAAACTGGATTGAAAGTGGATGATGTGGAAGGAAGCAGTAACCAAAAGAGAAACACAATGGAACATAATTAAGATGCACCATCAGCTGGGGTTATGGGGTCAAAAAGAAAGGCCCACTAGGTTGAAAAACAAAACAAAACAAAACAAAACGGGATCATTAGAGAAGCCTGATTGGCTGGACTTGGAAATACAAAACTAGGATGCAGGAATGACAGGAAGGTGGAAAATAGTTTGAATACTTCTCTGATACTCAGATTGAATGCTTGTACAGCCAGAGTGCACAGAAAGCTTAGTAACAGAGCTCTGATAAGTGTTGTACGGTGTGCAGTAGCTTATTTAAACACATAAAACAGCGTTTTAAACACATAAAACGCCACTGACACTGCAAATAATTTTTTATGCAAACGTTTATGCACACTTACACACTAGCTGTTAGTGCATTTTATCTCCAGAAGATGGCGACATTCACTTAGTGATGATGTTCTCTGACTAGTGCTGCCCCACCCTGGTTCCCTCACACTGTGACTGAAAATAAATTGAAGCTGATCACCAAAACAATTTTATTGTTTCCACAGCATATGCATAATTCACACTCCTAGTGCACATTTATCAGGATGATCACATGCACAGACAAGCTGCAGCAAAAAACCATGCGTACACACCCACTAATGTTTTCCACCATCAAACTGACCACCACTGAGGTGTTTTTACATCTCAATCCGACTCGTCTACAAACTGAACCAACTATGCACATGCATGTGTGCGTTTGCCTTTGTGCAGTAACCTGCACTGTAGGCCAGATACTGAAAATAAATGATTCAGTGTTGATGCTACTGGGTGATTAAAAGTGTCTCTTGCTGCATCTTCAAGACTAAAATCCTAAAACCAAGATTAGCAATAACCCAGATTGTGAATTGTGTCACAAACCAACTCAGGCGAGAGTAAGACTGAATTTTATTTATGTATTTATTTATTTATTTAAATCTTTTGGTACCACTAGCCAAGTAAAAAAGCACCTACTTTGGGAACAGCTTTTTGTCTTTGGGTCTATCACCTCCTTAGGATCCTATAAGTTCATATATTTTCAATTCTTTTGTATTCCTCTGTCTCTCCACACAGTAGCCAATCACTAATCAGCATGCGCTTTATTAACCCACCCACCTCCACCTGTAGGGCTCTGCATCCATCTTGTGTCACTGATGCCAACATCCAACCACAAGATTTCCCACCACTCAGAATCAGCTTGATTAGGGCCAAGTTGGCAGGTTATGTTACAGACCATTATGATGTTTAATTGCGTATGCATTAACCCCACAATCTAATATGCATTTTCTCAAAAAAGTGTTATCATGTACAGTATATATTCAATAACTAGTCTCGTTTGTGAGGACTGACTGAGAGAAAATGAAAACAATGTTTCATCCACACACTGCACTCTGGGATGTCGGAGGATGAGGCAAAAATTGGGTTACCCAGTCACGCAATTCCATCTCTTCGGGAAAGAATAAAGTCTTCATTAGAAATCATGCGCCAGGATAATCAGCAGGGATGTCACAGTCACTTCTGCACTGTCTGACACACTTAAGTCAGTGTGACAGCGCGCGCGCACACACACACACACACACACACACACACACACACACACACACACACACACACACACAACATTGGGTTTCCACAAGTCTCAGATGAAATCAAAGCTCATTTACTTCTCCATAACAGGATTACCACATGTTATCTCACACTTCATCCACTGATACAGGAAGCGGTGCTATCCAACAGAACCCATGCATGTGACTGGTTAGCATGCAAAAATGTAAGATTGAGTATCATAAACTACATTATACATAAGGAGATCACAGGGTCTTAAGTTATTTGGTTTGCTTATTTGTGACATTATAGCACCAGCACACAGATTTAAAAAAAAAACTTCAGATGTGAAAATCTTCATAAAACTTTAACAGGGATAAATATGCAAGTGTAAGAAAAAACACCTCAGTTATGAAGTGTTATGATGAAACCAACTAAAAAGATGAAGTAGAAGTAAAATGCAACGTCTGGGAACTCATTTCAGAATCTGATACAGTAGATGATGTGAAGGTCATTGACTTATAACATATACTGAATGAATAAGTGAAAGGACTTAGATAAAGCACCCAATAGACATAATTGTGGACATCAGGAACTGGGGATCGAACCGCCAACCCTGTTAGCGAACAACCCAGTCCACCTCCTAAACCACAAGCACTCTATGACAGGCATGAGAGGAGATTGATGTGACAGAGGTGACAACCTGACACCAATACAGTAGAATGTTAAATTGGGAGTGCCTTTGCTGTGGTGAGGACATGTGACATGACTCTGTGTGTCTGCCACCATAAAATGAGGCTGGTGATGTTTGAGAGTGGATGGTGGGAGCGCTGCTGCCAGCAGCATCAGTTTGTTTTCTGGGTACGTGGTTGTAGGACCAAAGGGAGTCATTTCTGTGGCTTTTAAACCAGTGTAGAGAGGAAAGGAGAAACCAGAGAAGAGAGGCTTTCAATTCCTTTCAGCTTACCTGGGATCCTCTCATCTGGCTCTGTGTAATGAAACTCCTGATCAATAGATGCAGGTTTTTTTGATTTTCCTCCAGCTCTGTCACTCTCATCTCACCATTCCACCTTATTTCACCTTTATGCTGGTGATCTTTTATGTTTTTACAAAGCTTGTGGTCCTGGTTTTAAATTATAATGTAATGTAAATAAAATGTATTTATATTTTTCTGTGCCATACAATACCAGTTCCTTTTATGTGCCATTGTGTCCACTTCGTCGGCTTCTATCTACTGAACAAGTGCTTAAATGATGCAGTAAAGCCTCCTGAGCAGTGGTGGAAAGTAACCAAGTACACTTGCTCAAGTGTACTTCAGTACAATTTTGAGGTGCTTGTACTTTACTTGCTCTTTATACTTCCACTACTATTTAGAGGGAAATATTGTACTTTTTACTCCACTACATTTATTTGATAACTTTAGTTACTTTGCAGATTCCGAATAATTATGCCAAATATAATGAAATAAATTGTGATGTATTATCATAGGTTCAGATAGGATAAGACTGTTGATCCCAAGGGATAAATTCACAAGCTACACAGCAGTATATAAAGTCATTCAAATTAGCTCCACCTTTACCAGCTGCAACATTAAAGTGATTATAATCAAAAATATAATATATATTTTTCTGAGATGGGCCATTCTGCATAATGAGTACTTTTACTTTTGGTAGGCTACTTTAAGTATATTTTGATGCTAATACATATGAACTTTTACATAGTGAGTACAATTTTGAATGCAGGACTTTTACTTGTGACAGAGTACTTCTACACTGCGGTATAATATCTGAGTGCTTCTTCCACCACTGCTGCTGAGCCAGTTCAGTTCAGTTCAGTTAGGAGACTAGAGCTGCTAATACACTCCTTCACTTGCTGTAACGTATATCAAGCGCACCTTACGCAATGAGGCGGGCTATTCAAGCTGCCACTCTGTAGCTCGTTTATGTTGTGCTGCGGCTTCACTGCTAGCTAGCACTGCTATAACTCTGTTGCAAACTCTTGCTAGAGCTGCTGCAGGTACAGTCAGCATTTCATTAGCATGGCTTCATGAAGGCTTGAGAAGGAGCGATTGCTGTTGTGCTGCTCCCAGCTGCAGACTGTTTGGCCTCACTTCAAGCCAGAATCTCAAGTTTCCTGTTTGTGTCGTGGGGAACCTTGTGACTATGACAGCTCTTCTTCCCAAAGGATTTACCCTCTGCTCAGATAGGTCTGCCTGGGGTCACTGCTTCACTTCAGCAAGGTAGGTGCTTGCTGTTTATGATATAATGGTGCTCTGTGGTGCTGGTCTGTGTGAGGTTTGTGTGCTTGGCAGTGGGAGGCTGTTGGCAGTTTCTCTTGTGATACCTTGGCATCTGCTGACTGCCCGTGCGCAGTACTTTGCATTGGTATGACTGTGGCATCGCATATATGCTTATTTGTCTTTGGAGGTGGTTGTTTGACACATTTGTTATGATGCCTCATTGTGGGGCTCCCCTACAGTTAATTAACCTAATGGTGAGGTGTAAATATTCATGTTTGACTGTTGTGAGTTATGGGCTGAACTGATTTCCCCTCAGGTTGTTGCCTTTGTTTTGGTGCTCGCTGCAAACTCAGGTTGCTGGTACAGGTTAATATTGAATATTGTCTATTGCACACACTGCTTGTTTACATAATTATTTACTTGTGATATTGGCTTAAGGGGGAACTCCGCATGGCTTCTGACTGTCACACAGGGCATTTCCTTCACACACTAAGAGAACTATTTCAACTCAAAGTGGTGGATCTATGGGTCAGCTCCCTTTGCTATTAATGTCATAAATAGATATACTGTACACGGCTGAGCTCCTGCTCTACAGTTCACACTGCTGTATGTACTGATGGTCCTCTGAAACATTTGTTTGCTCCAAGCCATGCCTTTTTGTTGAGCGTGAACATTCTTGTCTTTTTTGTCTTCATGTGTCTAAGTTAATGATTATCTGCCGCATATCAGGTGGGTTGCATGGTTTAGATTTATCCATCTCAGTTCATTAGATGGTGTATTCCCCTTCGTTGCTGGAGGTGCTTTGTTGGAATTGGCCACACGGCGGCTAATGTCTGGCCCACACACGGCAGATTCCATATAATAGCTGGTGTTAAGCTCTGTATCTAATGTGGTTTATTTTTATCACTCCTCAATCTCTGCTGTGCTGTGCTTGTTGTTTTCTTGTAGCGAGTGATGAGGTCAGGGCCAAGACACCAAATATCAACTCTCTTTACATATTCCATGTGTGTTGGCTGAACTGAACTAATGTATGTGTGTTACTTTTAAATCCTAAATCATTTCGACCCTGTATCCACATATTGTCTCATGCTGTTGCCACATCAGATGGGCATCTGGTGTATGTGTCAAAGGATGAAGGAATTATATATTTTTTAACATTTCTTCCCTATTGAAACAAATACTGGTCCCACTTTTGGGGATTTTCTCTGACGATGTTCATGTTGTGAAATATTTATTTATAAATGAGCATTATATACAGCGTCAAACACCATAACAAGGTGTTGCTTTATGTTTCGGATTCAAGGTCCAATGCAGTGGTGAGGGTGCATCTCCCGAGATGACGATTGACGGCGACGTTACATATACGTGATAACTCATCCTTGATGGTAAATATCGTGCGGCTCATCTTTTAATTATGTAATTTTGGTTTTGTTGATTCTCTGGAGGAAACGGACGTGGACTTTCAAGTACATTAATTAATTCTCAAGGATTATACACTTGCTGCTGCTCTAATTATCATCTTCTTATCACAGTTCTCACTTCCTTTCCTCTTTATATACCCTAGACCTCCAGGCCTATTGACCAGTTAGAGAACTGTATGGCTTGTTCTTTGTACCTTTTTTTTAATTCACGGTGGTGTTGATGAATTGAACATACCCTCATATTAACCCTAAAATCCCACAGTTTGTTAAATTATGAGCATTATAGTTCTGTTCTGTCACACGTTGATCTTGTAGCATTTTTCTGAACATGTTGGCTATTTCTGTTGGTGTATATCTTTTGAGTGAGGCTGAAACTTTGTTTTTTTTGGCTTCAGTGTTCCAGCAGAATATCTACAGACACTGTGACCTCTCTGTGTCACCTCACATGTATTATGTTGTTTATGATATCCAGTCCCACATGGAGTTCGTAGCCTAAATGGAGTTTGGGGGACAAAAGCTTCTGGGTGCGAGTGCCCTTTTCAAATGGCAAATCAAAACCTTTTTCCTTATTTGTTAGCTGTATCTGTCATCTACCTGAAATAAAAGAGATGTCATAAATGATACAAATTTATCCAAAACTTTTTTTTTACTTGATATTCAAAAGGTGGTTGTAACTCTTTATAATCATGAGCTCAGTTTCCCTCAACAAACCACATACGAGAAATATTGAATAAAATTTGAGTCAAAATTATTAAGATAAACTTTCTCTTGTGTCTTGCGCAGCCATGAGAAGATAAAGATGCATTCAGACAAAGGTCACCAGTTAATCCGGAAAGTTGAACACATAAACCAACTTTTTTTATTATTTTTTACCTTGTTTCAGTGCTCCCTGTCAAGTGTGATATCCAAAACTTCCACAAACTACGACTACCAACTCGCACGTAGGTCACGCTAGACGCTCCTTCAAAGGTTGCACATTCTTACCAGGTTTCTAAATCACCTCAGCTGGCTTCTCTGATTGTGAGAGGAGCAGCTGCATGAAACTTCTGACCTCCTCACCTTATATTGCGCAGAGTGAAGCCCTGCAGAGGAGCCTGACCTTGAATGATTGGATCTGCAGTTTCAGGGACTGCATTTGTGAGTTTGCAGCAGCCACTGCCGTAGTCCGGAGGACAGACTGCGAGGTCTAGTGGTTGCATTGAAGGCAGTAATTCATTCATCTTTATGCATCATTGAACGCCCCCAGGACTGCTGGTTCCCACTTATCCTTGTACTCGTCCAAAAAGACTCGCCTCTTTTCCAGATTATACTTACATACTTTTACTTAATAACATTCTCAGTACACTTGTACTTGTAACAGAGTATTTTTACATTGTGGTATTAGTACTTTTATTTAAGCAAAGGATCTGAATACTTCCTCCATCACTGCAAAGCCGATATGTTAAAAACTTCTCGGAATGAGTTTTACAGTCTGTGATGGGCAGGTATGAGATTAATAACAGACTGACAACAACACAGACAATCTGACAAACGTCTATGAGCATCCATCTATCCATCCCTTTTCTAAACCTCTTAGGGATGAATGTCTCTGAGGACATCTAGAGGGCAGATGTGGGAAAAGAGGGCCACAAAGACAAACGCACTGAGACACGAGAGAAATAGAGGCAGAAGATGCAGTTGCGGCAGGCGGCGTGATGACGAGTGACATATGACAAAGGTCTGAATCCATACTGAGTTAAAAACTGCCCCGAGACAGACTCGGGCAGCAAACAAGTTGCTTTTCAGAACTCTCTCTGGCTAATCAAAGCTTAACTCATGAAAAAGGATTGTCATGGGGATTTGCCACTTTATGTAGTCATGTAAACAGCTTACTCACAGTGTTGGCTGTAGTCAGTTATTATTAACTAGTGACTTACAATTCTTTGTAATCACTTTGGTGACACAAATTACAGGCAACAGTTAAAACCACAATCAACTCACTTGTTATTATATGAATGACTTTGCTGAACTGTCGGGGCACATCATGGCTAAAAAAATTAAATGTTGTTAACTTGTGTCTGTTCTTGTAAGGACCCAATATACTTTCATTCTTAAAACCACTAATGTTATGGCCATCGAATGCTGTGCTCAGGTTAAGTAATAATAGCACGCAGGACATAATTGTCCACTATGAGTGTGTTTTAGTGGAATTAAATCCTGTCAGAAACCATTTTAAACACATCGTTATTGGGCAGGTAATCAATAAGATGTCAATACTTTTGGGTGTTTTACAAAAAGCAGGGAGTCTGACATCAGCCTGTGACTTAACAAGATGTCTGCCCGGCTTATTGATGATTGTAGAAGTGATTAGTTCACTCAAGGAAAATGTTTCATTTACTCACTGGCCGAGGCATTTGTAGGCTGTTTACTTGCAGCCATGTGAGGCTCCGGCTGCTGAGAGTGTGTGTTTAGGGCTCAGCTGAGGGGCTTAATTCGGCTGAACATCTGCGATGCTCATTTGATGACTCCAGTGACTGCCAAGTCATATAACTGCTTTTTTGGCGGTAGTCAGATAATTGTTTACATCCCAGCTGCTTCTGCCATCGTCATCTCATTTGTAGGAGACCGTAGACTCAACAGCAGCCCGTGAGTACGACCACAGAACTGCTGCAGAAAGGCGCAAGGCCAACCTGCAGTCCTGTGCCAAAGCACAAATGTTGTTTGATATGACAACACTTGGCTAACGTTTGATGCGATTAGTTTCAATCTGTCTGGATTATTCTCTCACCCTGTGAATGATATGGTTACAGTAACCTCTAGTACAAAAAAAAGTCCATCCAAAAACTTTTCCCCTACCTTGTTATTTCTTCTTGACCCAGAAACTAAATATACTCCAGAAATCTCTGGAGTGTGTTCAAGTGTGTCCCTTCCAGACAGTAAATGTGGGCAGGAAAGCCCAGTCTTTTTAGAATTAAGATGAATGGATGTTTAATGAGAAAACATTTTTGAGATGATTGTATGTATACGTTGTTTATATTCTAATAAGGCATTTTTCAGTGGCGCATACACCACCTGCTATGTTGAGAGCAGCAGTAATCTGCTGCTGAGAGAGGCTACTGTCAGCTGAATGTATTTTTTTATTTTTTTACATTCAGTTTTGGGTTTGATTCAGTTTTATGACAGCTGTCACCCCTGCCACCCCCACCACAGACTGCTGAGACAAGACAAGTACATAGAACATAATGCAAACTGAATAATTTAAGAAGGACAACTTTGTGTGAGCTGGAAAAGAAACTGAAGACATTTCTAAGTTTCCTCCAAATTCGCTGGTGAGGAAACTTGGAAGTCCACCACTCTCGTTTATTTTGTACTTAGTCTACTTTACAACCTGCCAAGACAAGCGGTAGTTAGGGGAAGAGTGATGGTAAACAATGCAATTAAATGTTGTAAGATATTTTTGCATTTTCTAAGGGTGCCTTTGTTTTCTTTGTTAAAAGGAACTCCAATTACCACCTTTTCTAAGAGATTTTTTTGTTTTTAGACTTAATGGGTGTGAATGCGTGTGTTGTTGCCTTTTGTCTTTTTTTTTTTTACTTACTAAATCTTTAACACGTTGTCTAATAGATGTTATATTATCTATATATGGAAATGCATACTGATGGCTTGTTTTGAAGGTAAAAGCACTGGTCCTAACTGTGCACTGCACATGTCCCAGTGTGTGATAGCTTTTATTTTGACGAAAGGTGGCCTCTTTTGTTGGAAATTCTGTCAAAACTAGTCAGATCTACCAAGAAGAATACCAGTGATTCAGGATTACAAAATAAACTGCAAAAGAAGGACTTCTAGTGTGGTTCACTACAGTATGTCAGCATTGTCAAGAGCATAAATCTACCTGGAAGCAGATTTAGGTGGATATAAGGACTGATTATGGTAAAGGCAAACCTTTCTTTAATAATACTACTCTGAGAGATAATGGTTGCAACTCTGTTATCATTCTGCATCTCGAGCATCTTACACTCATTGTAAAGACCTCTTAGGACTTGAAAGAACAAAGTCACTTCTCTCTGTTGTCTCATTATCTACCCCTTATTCTGATGGAGATGCTAAAATGGTTAAAAACATGGTTATTATTAAAGGCAAAAGGTCTTGAGTCTTGTACTCAGTAGTTCCTACAAAAGAACAATAAGAAGCAAACAAAGTTTGTGTATTAAAAAAAGATGTGGTTTCCTTGTGAAGTAAGAAGAGCAATGTTTTGATTCTCAGTGGACATTAGGAAGTAAAGGTAAAGGTATTATCCATATAAATAGATTTTTACATTCTCCTGTGTCAATTTAAAGATGATCTAAAATACATTCTGAAATATCTTGGTGTTATTCCTCAATGGAAAAAGGCAAAAAACACTTCCTTGCATGTTGCATTTCTACATGTTGATTTAACACCTACTTTTTTATGTTTCCTTTTTTTGTTTGGATATATTTGTTTGAATTGTTTCAAGGAGAGAAATTTTACTTAATTCAAGCTCGTTGCAAGAACATCGTCATACAGTGATACAAAGAGTATATTAACTTCTGAATGACATTGACCCCTGACTGTATGGACCTTTGCTCTTCTGATGTCTAGAGTGCTCTTCCATGTGGTTTTGTGGAAATTCAGCTGCATTGATGATATAAATATATGACGCATATACAACACATGTTTTCTGATAAGAACACTAATATGTATGGACTCTTGTATCCTGCAGTATTTATTTTGTAGGAATAACAATGTTGTGAATGTGACAAATAGTTTCTTTGAGACCGACCAATCAGCAACCAGCAGTCTGACTCCATTTTTAAAATGAACCTCATCTGTTGCTTTGTAAGTAACAAAGCATAACGCTTAAAGAACTTTTATAAAAGTAGTCATTTTTTAATTAATTTTCAGTTAAGGCAATCCAATACAAAGCATTTCACAATATGACAATAATCATGTACAATAAAAACCCATTTAAAGGAAAGTAGGAAGTCATGCAAATCAGAAAACTCAAGAGATATAAACAATAAAGAGAAATTGTGGGATTAGACAAAAAATCCATATAAATAAGTGGAAAGCTTATTTAAGTGTGTCAACCGTAACAGCTACAGTTTTGAACCACCGGTCAGACATGAAATGTTTGGAGAACCAGGCACAAGAGAGAAGAAATAGCAAACAGTCCATAGAGCTTACTGCCATGTATGGCATTGACATGCATGTAATCTGGTTGGGCTGGATCCTATTTTACAGATGGCGGCACTGTGTGTAAAACACTCTTCAATGTACCCCAAGAAAACATGCAGTCGATCCATCATACTAATAAATCAGGGCTTTAAGAGGAGATGAAGTCACCGTAATATGACAGAGACGACGGGAGCGATGGCTTGTCATACAAACTCCAAAAATAAATAAATAAATTTCTTCGAAACAGTAATATTCCCAAAAATATATCAAACGTATACAATAAGCACTCCTCTCAAGGATAAAGTGCTGTTGGGATCTATTTGCAAACCTGCTGTCATGTACACTTTATATTGTAATATAAGTCCACTCATATCTTTTCGCTGTTTCCTCTCTTACACTACACAGAGATTTACAGGCAAATTGCTGTTTGCCATTTTAACCACCATTAACTCGTTTTCTCTCCTCCAGTTATATCCGCCATACTTATCCAGCTGAACTGCTCTTCAGTACAGGACTAAATGAGACGGAGTGACTGCCTTTCACATTATTAAGGCCTTTAGTTTGCTACATTAGACATTTGAATAGAACCCTTTCAGCTCAGATTAATTCTGCTTCTGCATCACTTTGTAAGTTTAAAATGAAAATACAGCTTTTGCAGTCTATTTTTCTCGTTGTAGCATTGTTTTTGCATTTGATTACTCTCTACACCAATGGGGGAGGGTGTGCGTGAAGGGCAAGGTAGTAAACAAAAAGTAAAAAGAACAACGGCTGTGGTGAAAGGGTGACAAAGATTCTAGCGGTGCTGTGAGGCTGCACAAACATCAACATATGCTAACATGAAAAGTCAGGAAATCACAAAAGTCAATGGGATACATCCTCTGGGGACTATGATGTCTGAACCCAAATTTCATGACACTCCATCCAATAGTTCTGGAAACATTTTAGTCTGGACCAATGTGGTGGACTGTCCGACATTGCCATCAGCCCCCCTGCTAGCGTGGCTAAACATTCGTTAAGTAAATGAAAGATCTGCATCCCATGGAAATCCCTTTTTATGCTGCATGTGAATGGCTGCCTTCAGTGTTAACCTTTCTTTGTCAACGGCATGATTTCTTATTAGGGTGTCGTGTTCCTTTTTAAGTACAAAGCCTAAAGTAGAGATGCTGATGATGTAGCTAGTGTCCCTATGCCACTAAAAATATTGAGAAACAAAATAAATTGGAAAGAAACATTGTTTCTGCAACTCGAGCAGAAATACTATGTGGTTTGTCAGATGACCGGCATGATGGGAGAGAAAACAAGGCTTGAGTGTTCCATTGTGTATCGATGTACCCTCTATGTACCTGTGTGCTTACTGATCAAAACATCCCTATGTGGATCATATTCCTTTTCTTTACATTTCTTCATTTTTACAGTATGCTCTATGCATTTTTGTAAGGCAACACATCATGGGATTGCTGTCAGGGATTGCTGTTGCATCATTGTGCAAGGATGCATCTCAAATTACAAGCTTCGTTACTGATGCGGTAAAATTCGATTTGCTATGTGGAAGCCAGTTTGTTTGTCTTTCTTCACACTGAACTGACGTCACAGATGGTTTGAGACTACAGAAAGCCAAACTAAGATTATCGCAAAAGGATCCCTCTTTACCCTGTGGTACAGACAGATTGTTAATGTGTTGACACATGAAAGAATAACTTATGTACTGAATGTAATAAACATAAATCCTGAAGCTCTGGAGACCACTTGCGAACCGTCTCCCACCAGAGACTTGGAATGCACTGCGGCAAGAACTGGGCTATATAAAATGTAATTCTCCAGGGAGGAGCGGCTGCTGGGAGCTTACGGATTTGCACTGACATGGGAGTCTCTGGGTTGCAGAGGTGGTGTGTTTGGGATCGTATCAGGACCAGATTAACCCGCTATTGGGCCCTGGGGCAAAAATTTGATTAATCGCATAAACCAACCAGTGTTCCTGCACTGGAGTGCTACATTTCCCCCATGTTTGCTGTGTGTCAGTTAGTGATATTTTCATAAAATACCCATTTATTTTATTAATATGTAACATGCATACAGTTACATATTAATAAAATATGTGTCAACTGAGGTAAGGTATGAAAACTAGATTTGGACACAATGCCTCTCCACAGGACATGCCGTCAAGATTAGGCAGGCTAATAATCATTGCCCTTACTTTCCATGTATATTGTGCTTCAGTGGTGTACATCACCAAAAAGTGGCAGTTAATCAAATTACCACAAAGTAATGTGGAGCAGTTGCCCGCTTTGCCAGGTTTGTACTCCAGCTATGAATAGTATTTATTACGTGTTTTGTTATATTTTTTTCTGTTTCATGGTCAGTATTCTACTTACATGGTAATGTATTTTATATTTACTGTAAGTTACAAAACTACTACACTTTTTTTGTGGATTATAAAAACAAAAAGAAACAGATGTTATGATTAGTTTGTTAATGTTCCTCTTGTGCAACATCATCCTTTTGTGATGGAAATTCATCCTAACTGAATGACAACCTTAAACAAGCCTGGGTGATATTTTAACTATTTTATGTTGACTGAGATATTTGACTTGAGTACTTTCTTTAGAAAAAATGAATAGCAGCACTCAAAATGATTAAACGTGATTAACCTGATGGCATCCTAATGTTGTCCTTGGTATAGAGACAGGTTGTCTTGTGCTTTTTATATGCCATCACTTAAAAATAATTGGTGACAACTTCAAAATGGATAAAGTTTACGTTATTCAAAACAGATCTATCAAACGTCCATGCCACTCTGAATAACATTCGAGAATAAATATACTGGGATATGGGGAATTCAATTCTCACACAACATGCTCTTATAAACATTTACCTAATAAAGAAGAGAAGATGTGACACCTGATGGTAGGAAAAGCCTGATTAATGTTCAACGTAATAAACTGTAAACTACGCACCTGTAGTTTTTCCTCCATCATTACTGGTGCATTAACAGGAGATAATCCCCAAATATAAAAACTAATTCCAGAAGGGAAAAGGTGCCTAAAAAATATCACTGTATTAGGCCACACCAATGACTGACGAGCAAGGCTTAGGTCAAAGTTTACATGTCCTGATACACTTAGAGAAACAACCACAGACAGGCACAAGTTTTAACCACAACATGACCTTTTTCAACCAACCTGCTGTCAAATCAGACAAGAAACAGTCACTGCCTCAGTGTTGATTATAAGGCTTTCGCCAATGAGTCCTGGAAAGTTTGCAGCCTCTCTTTAAGAGAAATTAGCCAAATGAATATATCACAGAAAAACAAAAAACAAAATGCTGCTCCAATAGTCACTAGGAGGATACGGCACAAAATTCAACACCCATTTCCTGGTGCGTCTGCTCCTGTTTGAACCAACAAACAGGAGGTAGAGAGTTCCCACTGGACTCCGAGTGGCTGCTGCATGCTGTCAGTCCTCCAGTGAAAAGCCAAGTGGAGGGCCTCAGATCTGTGTGTGGTGGTGTGTGTGTCCGGGCGGTGTGTAGGGAGGTGGCGCCGGGTTGGGTTTGATCCCCCGGCTCTTCATGTAAGAGATGAACTGGTCGGGGATCTCTGCTAGCACGTCTTTAGCGAGCCGAGCCATGCTTAACACGTGGTTGCCTGTTCGGTCCATATAATCTCTGAAGGGAACAAACTGAGAGAGAAGAGAAGAAAGTGTAATATCAGTGTGCTTATATACAGCTTACTGCTCATGTTGACAAAGAATGTCCTATTGACCTTTTGTCATTTTAATAGAACGTTGCGCAGGACTTGACAACATATGGTTTCCTCTGTGTAGCATATACCATCTGGGGATTTTGGACTATTGTTTTAGTGATTTATGAAAAGCTCTAAATACCCTTTGATAATGTACACAAGTAGGTTTTGGAAGCAGGGTGGTATACTGAATGGAAATCCAGAGGGCTCATATTTAAGCCCCCATGTTTAAGGATGCTGATCTGTCACTAATCCTGTGCTCTGGCTTCCCTCAGGAGTGAGATGAAATAAATGAGCCAAGGTGAAAAGATAAATTTTTCTACAAGGGTTTAATAAAAGTGCTTTGCAGTTTTCCGTCTTTTGTATTATTTGTCATAGCACATCAAGGTTTTTGTTTAGTAGAGGTGGTAAGCCACCCGAACCCTGTCACATCTCATCACGTGATCAATTTAGTTAGTTCAGAAGATGATGGCCAAAACAAAGCCGTTAAATATTGTAAATTACATTCGGCATTGGTCCACCTCCGCTATAAAACACTTTGGGAAACCCTGCACATGGTCGTTTGCTCCCTATTCAGTCACTTCACTGTTAAGTTTTGACACTACAGCAACAGAAGGATGATGAGTCGGTTGAGACACTGCGATAGTTCTGTGAATAAGACACATGAGCTTTCCTAGAGTGACATATAATATCAAACGTTTTAGCGTGCTTGTCTTCATGGGAATTCACAGGAAGCACGCAGATGTCCTAATCTGTCAGAGTTGCCAGAACCAACAGACGGTGTTTTGTCAGAAACAGATGTTTTAATGTCCCAGCACAACTGAGGTAACAATATGAATGTACAACGCAAACGTACAGTATTGACATAGTGATGACAGTATTGTCTGTTATGTGGACTTTGTCGAAATTTCTGAGTTATTCCTTAAATTGTGACCCCACTTTATATGCCCAGTTCCTTGTCTCGATATCTGCAGCGAATACAGTTGCTCTCATACTGTAAAGGGCAGTCACCTGAACTAGAGCTGCAACGATTACTAGATTAATCGATTAGTCGATCAACAGAAAACTAATCGACAACTAGTCGTTTAAGTTATTTTTCAAGCAAAAAGTAAAAAAAGATGATTGTTCCAGGTTCTCAAATGTGAAAATTTGCCACTTTTCTTGGTCTTGCATTATAATCAATTGAATACTTTTGGCTTTTGTTCTGACAAACCAAGACATTTGATGAGGTCATCACGTGATGGGCATTTTTCGCTGTTTTCTAATGTTGTATAGACCAAACGAGTAATCCATTAATTGAGAAAATAATCAGCAGATTAATGGATAATAACATTAATTGTTAGATGCAGCCCTAACCTGAACAATGTCTCTCTCTGCCAGTTTCCCCCGGGATGAGATCCTGATGTCATCACCATCCAGCTCCACCATAGCTGGAAGACACAAGTTCGCACACGCACGCACGCACAATGCCTTTAGTACAGATATAAGGTTGATACACTACTGATGCAATGGTTTAGTTATCATACATCATATTAATACCACATCTTTTTGCTTTATTGCATGTCTAATCAACTAATAAGTCCTTTTATTATAGTCTTTGTGCAATTTAGAATCATTGGTACTAAACACTGCAAACCCAGCAATTAACCTCAGCCATTTCTTATACAATTATGCCTGCATACACCTCCGCGTTCCCTTCCCTGCTGACTTAAATGAGTTTGTACAGTAATTTTCTCTCTGCTATTTCTGTAAATTAGTGCCAGAGGTTAGCACTGGCTGTAACAGTAATAGACTGAGTTGTAGGAATTGAAATGCCAATTATTGGCTGATGTTTTCATCTGTTTAACTGCCTTGATTAATGTAGATGGTATAAAAACATCAGATATAACACTGCTGAGGATTTAGAAGATCATATCTTTGCTATTACATCTTGTATGTGCCTTCCGTATAAAAATACCAGATTATTTAATAATTACATTCATACAGCAGTTAAAAAAATCACCATACCGTCAAACTCAGCCATACCAACTCCAACTATGATGATGGACATGGGCAGCTTGGCACCCTGCAGAGAAATCAAAACAGAACATGTGAAAAATGTGTTAATATTTCTTAATAAAAAACACACACACCTTTCATTCAAAGAGAGGAGAGAAGCTTGTCCACTGATCTGTGGTGCTCATCACTGTATGTCAGACATTATAGCAGTTACATGCTCATCCACGTAGGTTACAACCATACTAATGTTCTGTATCACCCTTTAACTAGCTGAATGACCTTTAAGTAAGATAAGGCCTCCAGAGAGAAAAAGAGAGAGAGTTAGAGACAGGAAGTCCCAGGAAGAGTGTGAAACGGGTAGATGCTTCAATAGAAACTTGTTTTTGTTTATGCTTTCCTTGTCCCAGATATTTTATGTCCCTGAATCCAATTTTCTGTCGGATGAATGCTCTGCAGTTCTTATCTTGGGATGACATTTTGTGTTTGCCCACTGAATGCTGGTTATCAGGCTGGGGAGTGGAGATTAAGCTCACTGACAACACTAACAGCGTCCCATGAGATACTGGGCCAACATGTCCGTAGTATCAGAACTGAAGCTGTTTTGACAGTTAAAAAACAATCAAACTTATCCCCAGAATTCCCAGCCTGGATTGACGCAATGCTGACCTGCAAAAACAACACTGACATTATACAGGTAAACTCTAGGAAGCTGGTTAAGGTTAAAAGGAGACATTTGTTCACAGGGAGGGGAAAAAAAAGTGATGAATCTGTTGGCAGACGCCTTGATAAGGTCTTACATGGCAGGTGTGGCATGGTAGCATTTGTGAGCTGGGAGAGGAGGGAGAGGGAGGAGGTGCCAACTTCAGTCAGTACAGGAACCATCCTCAGTCACCCGCCCAGCCACTCCCAAGCCACACCTCAAGTCAGATAACACTGCTGTTAGTCTCTCTACTGTGAAGGTTTACTGTCTCCAAACAAAGGCAAACTCTAGATTGAAAATCAGTCAAACAGCAAAAGATACCAACATTTATGAAACACATGGGGCTGGGAAATATTTTGATATTATGGTATATTGACTTTCGATGGAATTGCATTGTGATGATATGGAGCTACCATTTTATCGTTAACCATAGCTCTGTTGTCCAAATGAATGATTCCAATAAAAATGTAATCTAGACTAAAAGTCTACAGCCATGCTAGCGGCTTTGTGAGGCTGTGCTTTGCCACAGTGGTCCTTTTGAACTAAATTCTGTTGTCAGCATGCTAACATGCTCACAGTGACATTGTTAAGATGCTGATGTTTAGCAGGTATAATGGTTAGCATGTTCACCATCTTAGTTTAGCACGTTAGAATGCTAACATTTGCTAATTAGCACTAAACATAAAACATAGCCAAGGATGATAGGAATGTCATTATTTTTGCAGGTATTTGGTCATAAACCAAAGTATTGAACAAACTTTTTTTTTTTTTTTTTAACCTGATGATAGAACTAGATGAAAACCTAAGAGAACACCAATGTAATTACTATTCACCCCAAGGGGGAGACACATAAATATCTGTACCAAATTTCATGGAAATCCATTCAATATTTGATGAGACATTTCACATAAAAGTGGTGCTAAGGCAAAAGGCAGGAAATTACCAAAGTCTTTAGGATACATCATCATGGAACCATGAAAGTTTGTAAAAAATGTCATGGCAATCCATTGTTGAGATATTTCAGTCTGGACCAAAGTGGTGGACCGACTGGCCGACCGCTTTTTTACTTATTGTTACTTCACTTGAACATTTGACCCTCACTGTGCAGAATGATGTATGTGCAGAGTTTGACACTAGAAGGCTGTTTTCACATTTGTCTGCTGGGGGGGGGGGGATGTTTCTCTGTTCTCACCTGAAATCTGAGTTTAAGACGTGTACATGCGAGCTGATTTTGTGACATCACAACAATTAGGTAATTGAACTTTTTTTTGTGGAAATACATATCTGACATAAATTAATATTCCAAGCACAGGATTTTTAAATGTCTTAAAACATGTCTGGAGGGGATCATTAGGGCCTTTTCTTTACATATATGAAGACTTTATCTGACATAATGCATGACATCTGATCAGTTAAATTATTTTTACATGTACAGTAATTTGCATATGTTTGCCGTCTTGAGATATACTATATATTGATATCAGAAATCCTTATCCTTATACTGATTTAAGCCAAACCAGCTGTGGTAACCCACATTACACACATTGTATGTTGTGGTAATCTTTTCCCTTCAAGCTGTTATAAACAGTCCAACCAAAACAATGTCTTTCATTCTGTTAGAAAGATTTTTATGAATAAAATCAAAAAAGGTTTTAATAGTCTGACTAAAGTGATTTTTCTCTACATTCTGCTTGAGTGATGGTGACTGCATTGCTCCCTGACATGTTAGTGTCTGTTGTAGTGTCAGGATAGATGGCAACATACGTAAACGCTCAATGCAAAAGCTGCTATTAAGTGTAATGAGTTTTCTGCAGTCGCATATTTTCACAAAGCAGTTATAACAAATGCAGTTTTATCTCTGGTACGAGACAAATATATTGTGGCAAATCAGGCAACCTCTTTTGCCACGGGGATGAGAGCGCTTTCTGTCGACTCCACCTCAGCTGCAGCACATCAACGCAATTCATCAGTGTTGAACACAACTCCTGTCAGCGCCTGTCCTCCCACGCACATGCACACACAAACATGCACACTTGCAGACATACATGCACGTGTGCGTAAGCCGGAGACATACGTACACATCAGAACATCAAATGCCACCAAAAATAACCTGGCAATCCACCATGCCCCACTTTTGCCATTCTCCTGTCACCCTGACTGACAGCCGAGATCCAGTGTAATGAGACAATTAAAATAAAGCGTCACTCAGCACTCATTACTCCAGCAAGTTACTCTGGATGTGCTGTTTAAACACAAATGTCATGCATGTGTGTGCTTTGATGGGTGTGTGCATGCACACATGAACAGGTTTATGGATATATGTTTGGAGAGGTGACTGTCCTGTCACCTCAGTCACTAGACCATCGCTCACTGGCTTTATGGCTCATTGTTTAGTGAAAAGATGAGGCTACTGTTTTAAATGCAGCTCCTTTATGTTTGCTTGATTAAATTATCTTTCAAAATGAAGCCAATATGAAACAACTGTTTGAATAAACCCTGCCCCAATTGCGAGTGTCCAATCATAGCTTAGCAACCGTAACTAAGCATGGCAGGCCTGTCGAGCTTTGGATTTCTCCAGGTGAAAGCCATGTACTTGGGGATACTGTAAGAAAGATACTCGAGTTTGGAGGTTGGTATCTTGGTATTTTCAAAAAATGTTTGTGTAGGAGCGCTTCCTGGACTCAAAATTTGTTTGTTTGAGGTGCTCTTTGGATAGGGATACATGTAGACTAAAAATTGCAAGAAAACTCAGAGGCACTTTCTTTTAAACAATTGAAATGCCTGTATTATCTATTGAAAGGCATGTTAAACCTTAAAGCAAACTCTTGACGTGTTTCGGCATCAAGCCGGCGTTAGGGAGTCAAACGTTTGACTCCAACGCGTCGGATATGCTTAACTTTATGGAAAGTGACAATGTAGAAACGTGTCAGGATCATGATTCATGACGTATGTAAAAGCCATTACCACTGGAATTTGGATCCTCCAAAAAACATTTCGAGCATACTGAACAGTTTATACAGAGCACTTGGCTGTGTTCCCTGTTCTAGTCATGGAGAGAGGACTGTACTTGACGCTGTTCTGTATATATGGAGAATGGAGGTAAAATAGTTGTGAAATGAAGTACTTTTGGTGGGTCCTGGCACTGATAAAGAGATGAAGCACAAAGCACTGACGGATAACAAGTAGAAGAGGAGAAAGGAAAGAAATCAAAGGCAGCAGAGGATTTCATAATAGACTGAATATGGTGACAGAAGTTTGGAGAGAGCAGATGAAGACAAAGAGATTTAGATCTTTGAGAGGGAAAGAAATTGAGAGAGACAGCAAAGGTCTTTGTATTTGTGAGCGAGGGAGTCTCACGGCTCCACAGAGAGAACGAGAACAAGGCAGCGGAGGGACCCAAGCCGTGAGCAGAGAGGAATGCTGAGTGATTGACAGGCACATTTCTGTAGTATAGCATATTCTGTTGTGACTTATAAACCCCCTTTGTTCCACCACATGGGTCTATACTACTGAAAACATGGGGGACAGACTGTCCTGCCACATGTCCACACAGTGACCGAAACACACAAAAACACCAAGCCCAAATGCAAAGCCACTCCAGATGTTCATACTCAACATACAGAGAGTTTTGCACATTCTGGCTTCCTGTCACTCTGTTTCTCGCTCTTTTTTTGAAGATACCTTCCAGCATTAATAAGTATGAGGAAAGACTTGTATAACCTCAGCAGTGTGTCCTCCCTCGCCCGGCATCCGTGGAGAGTAAAAGGGGAAAGCAGTGGAAGCGGCAAAGCATCAGTAGACAGTCAGAGTGGAGGCAGTGAGATAGAGCAGCAGGCAAGATCTTAAAAGGAAGGTGTGGCTGTTCTCATGTTTTGACTAACAGTCGCAAATTCCCTTTAAATCCAGTCTGCTGGGTGTTCTGTGCCTGCGGCGGGCTGAGGAGGAGGAGGAGGAGGAGGAGGGGGAGGAGGAGGAGGGGGGGAGAAAAGAGGAAGAGGAAAGGAAAGGAAGCCAGCCTGCTATTTAAAGCTGGGAGGAAAAAAAGGTTAGGAGGTTTTGGGGAAAGCTCAGAGGAATAAAGCACAATGTTGCATTTTTTATTTACTGAGGCTTAGAGTTATATCTTTTCAAATGCCATATTTCATAAATATGTTCACAACAAGTTTAATGGGCAATTGTGGTTTTTGAAGGGAACACATTTGTACCTTAAGGACAGTAGAGGATTCATTCACAGCATCTGCACATCTTTGAGAGCAAAAACATTACCCGGGTATTGAGCTGCTTTGGTGTAGATGTCAGGTAAATCATTAGTCTATATATTGATCTTGAGAGTACTAAGCACTCCAAAAGATTTGAAACAAGCAATACCAGCACAAAAATGTCAATTATGTGAAGCCATTATGCCAATCCCTTTGCTTTACAGATTGCAGAACAACTGCTTCTGTCAGATGCTGTGTTTGAGTCGGCGTGACAACCACAATGAACATCTGGGCTACATTTTTTTGCCTGATAGGGAATGCCAGAGCTAATCAGAGACACAGTATCCACATGCTCTAACAAAAATCATTACTAGTGCAGAAACAATTAGTTGATTAATCATTGAGCTGTTTGACAGTAAATCGACATCAATATAGATAATCAACTAATCGTTTAATAATATATCAAGCAAAAATACCAAACATTTGCTGGTTTCAGCTCTTCAAATGCTTTTCTCTTTTGTAGGCTATATCATTGTAAGCTGAATATCTTTAGGTATTGGACTGTTCATCCTGTTTCCATGTAGGAAATTGTGATGGCCATGTTTCACTACTTCTTGACTTAATAGACTAAATGATTAATCGATTCATTGAAAACAGAATTGAGAGATTAATCGATACTGAAAATAATGGTATTGTGTTGGTTGGCCTTTTTTATATGTCGATTTAAAGGAAAAGTTTTACATTTTTGGAAAGCAGTCGGTTAGCTTAGCATAGCATAAAGACTGGAAACGTGGGGGAAACAGCTAGCCTGTGCTGTCTGAAAATAACAAAATCCACCTACCAGCATCTCCGTCATCAACATGTTTCTTATTTGAAAACTGAAGGGTAAAAATGACATGTTGTGGTTTTATGGTGAGGTATCTACTGGACTATTTATTGGCTGGGAGCAGTTCTAAAAGTATTGTCGTCACCATGAGGTTGCCAGGCAACCAGCAGAGATTTTGTTACCTTTGGACTGAGCCAAGTTAGCTGTTTTCCCCTGTTTTCAGTGTTGATGCTAAGCTAAGCTAACCGGCTGCTGGCTGTAGTTTCATATTTATCCTACAGACATCAGAGTGGTATCAATCTTCTCATCTAGCTCTTGGCAAAAAAGCAAATTCTCTCTTTCTAGTTTATCCCAGATGAAACGGAGCATAGCTAGGCTTATATAGTGCTGTAAAGCACCGTGTCGCCCCTGTTTCCCATTCTTACATTTACAATGGCCTCTTTGGTCTGGGCCATGTCGGAAATGACGCCGTCTGTGATGATGAGGAGCACAAAGTACTGAGAGCCGTCCTGCACTGCAGCTGCATACCTGCATACACACACACACACACACACACACACACACACACACACACACACACACACACACACACACAGATACAGACAGAAAGGGTGTTTAACAATCTCTTTAATACAGGAACAAATGTGACTTGAGGATTTATTGATGGATTTATCTAAACATTGATGTAGAAAATAAATCCATGACAATACATGTCTTATCATGCACTCTCACCACAGGCAAATCCAATACAAATGTTCTTTGTCATTGCTGCACTCATTAAAATGCCTCACAAAAACACACTGATGAATCAGCCCAAACAATCAAGTTTAAAACAAAGCTGGCTTGCACTGTTTGATTAACAAATTGATACCTTTTGTTAAAATCTCTTTCTACTTGAGTTCACCTATTCAAATGCTAAATCCCAATACAGGCTGTGTATTCTTACAGCGATGGCTCTCTGCTGCAGTTTAAAAAGTGTGACTCCATTTTTATCAGAATGACATTTTTAATTACAACTGAGCATTGGCATAATCAGATGGAGAATTATATGGATATAACAAATGAGACGGTGAGGGAAGCAATGACAGTGAGAGGTGGAGGTGGGTGTCGGGGGCACAAGAATCCACTCGGATCATATCACAGTTTGCATACTTTATGTGTTAACTGCGAGTGATATGTCAGTTAATGGCTACAGGCCCAATTGTCACTTGTTCCATCAGCTGAATCTGCCCCTGTTTTGATAGCTGTTAGCCAATCTACATTAATATTCAGGCACATTACATCCTGTTTGTTGTGTCTGGCAGGAGGGATATTGTCAATGTACTGGGCCAGAAAAGCATTGACACAGCAAATCAAAGCCAACAGAGCCCAGCAGTGAAAAAAGTTGATATAGTCATTTTGATAACTGGAATCTTATAGAAGATCATAATCTGTATGACAAGATTGTGGCACAAAAACATCAATTATATCATTGTCAGCAGTTCTGTTGGAAAAGCACTGAACAACATATAAACACTTTTATAATATATTTGTGTGAAAATCTGTGCAGGTTTCATGGTTTTTATCATTGTGTTTAGTATTTGAATGGAACCATGAATAATGTAAAACTTGTAATGTCCAAACTATCACAATATAAAATAAGGTGAAAAGTGCCCCCGTACAGATCTCACATTTATTCAAAGAGCAGCTTTTCGTCCTTGTTGTAGAAGAAAAAAGTAGAAGCTATTCACCAGCTGCATTGTTCTCTCACCTGGCAACATGATTCACCACAGGAGCGAAGTTAGTCGGCCCATATAGCTGCACTGTCTTCAGACTCTGGTGGTATGCCTCTAAGATGCCCTCAATACCATTGCAGTATGGATTTTCCATGTTTCCATTCTGAAAAAGAGAGAGCGAAAAATCAATTTCATGGACTTGGTGATCCTTCATCAAACAAAGAAACACAGAGATCTTTATCAAAGCACACTGGTCTCATGCACAAAATCCAGAAATTTAGAATAAACACAATAAATTCAGTGGTGTGACTTTGGAAGTTGGAAATAAAAAGCATGAAAAACCCTTGATAAAAGTCCATTCAACTGATTAATCAAAGGTGAAATAAGGAGAGGTTGACTTCACCAGTGGAAACTCATGTGACACCCGTCCATCAGGGGGCAGTTTGGCTCCAAAGCCCAGAGCAGGGAACATCTTGTCGCTGTCGTAGTCCTGAATGATCTCCCCAACAGCCTTCAGGGCCATGGCGTAGGCGTTCAGCTGATAGGGGTTCATGTAGTGCAGCGAAGTGGACTGGGAGGGGTTACCTGTTGAACAAGCAATCAATCTCGAGGTCATTGTGGGCACTGAGGGGAAACAGCGGGAGGAAAGCCGTTGTGAGCGTTGAAAACCTCCAAATGACAAATTAATCGAGCATTTAGAAAGCTTGTCAATAGCTGTGACCTTCTCAAATATCCCCTCCTGAAATAACACATCATGAAGTCATTCAGTATTAACAGCCCTCCTGGGATATTCTGGACGTGTTTCAGAAAATATTGTCACTGCACCCAGTGAGGTTGTAGGTGACATGTGCTCACCATTTGATTAGTTGCACCTGCTCTCTGATAGCAGAAATCCTGCTGTTTGCCTGATCAGGTTGTGTACTTGCAGGATGTAATGCAAGTGATATTATCTGGGGTCTTTTGGGGTCTTATCTTTTGCTTCTGTGTTTTTGGTAGTGTTAAGGCTTAAAAAAAAGACCCCATTTTTCCCCACCGCCACCTTTTCAACATGTGTAAAAATCCAAAGCTTGGCAGACCCGCCTTGCCTAGTTAAGGGTGCTAAGCTATAATTGGACAATTTCCGATCGGGGAAGGAATTTAGCATCAATCAATTGGGAAATGGGAAATTCCAATTTTCCTCTAATAACTGTGATTCACACTGAAGAACTCTTCCTTGCTCAGGCATAATTAATGGTATAAGTAGTGTAATTAGAATTAAGTGTGGTCTTTTTGCAACTTTACAAGTCTTTGTGTCAAGCTGAGGTTTTTACCCCATTTTCTTTATTTTATTTTTGCTAAAATGATTGCTAACCTTTAATTCGTATGTATTGACAGAGCATTTAGGAGGAAGAGCTATCCAGGAAAGGCTATCACTTAGATGTGACAATGTGTGTACAGTATGTGTGTCTGCACCGTCTGCTTGTTTGTGTGATTGATTCTGAATTCGGGCATGCCACAGTCAAAGAGCTCTACTATCTATTCTTGCCCCACTCCCTCCACACACACATTTTGCCGTTTGTATCACTCACCATTAGATGCTGTGAAATCGATGGCCACGGTGAAATTGATCTGCGTTCTAGAAGGAGGATGGAGAGGAGCACATGGAGGAAAAAAAAAAATTAACGACAAAGAGCAGCCAGCAATAAGAACATGCCAGGCCTCATTAAATTCCAGTACTCTTACACCCAATAACACACACACACACACACACACACACACACA
>LKNJ01002032.1:0-29674 GCA_002120245.1 Maccullochella peelii
ACTTATAATGTTGAACAATGTCAACAGCCTGACTAGAAATAACAGCAGGAAGAATGGAGGGAGACTTCTTCCTAAAGTTAATGATCAGTTCCTTTGTTTTGGACACATTTATGTCCAAGAAGGAGCACTTGCACCAGTCTATAAAATCATCCACCACTGGACCATGGTGGATTTCATCATTTCTGAGCAAGGACACAATAACAGAATCATCTGTGAATTTGATGATATGTCTGTCCACATGGTGACTCTGACACTCATTTGTGTACAAGACAAATAAAAGTGGTGAGAGGACACACCCCTGGGGGGAACCTGTGGAAGATAAAAGGGCCTCAGATAAGACACCATTGATTTTCACCTTTTGAGACCTATCTGTTAAAAAGTCAACCAGCCAACAAATTAAACCACAATCAATGTTGTAGAAGCTAGTAAGTCTATCTACTAAAACGTGTGGTTGGATACAGTTAAAAGCTGTAAAATATAGCAAAATAAAAAGCAATCGTACAAAATGTTTTGCACCATCCAGGTGATCCAGGACCATGTTAAGCGGGGTGCCTGTGGCATCCCCAACACCCCTACCTGCTCTATAAGCAAACTGGAGTGGATCCATTTTTGCCTGAGTAGCCCCCACAATCTCCTCTTTAATAATCTTCTCAAAGATTTTCATCACGAGAGAAGTAAGTGCCACAGGCCTGTCTTCATTTAGTGATGTAAGTGTTTTAGGTGTTTTAACCTTCAATCACTGAAGCCTTCCAGAGACAAGGAACTCTATGAAGTTGAAGTGACTTCATGAAGACCCACACCCACCTCCCTCTTTACCCCCACTCAATTCACACCCCCGCCCCCCCTCACACTCCCCAGGCCAGGTCCATACCACTGGAGCAGCCCTGCTGTTAGGGTTTCACTCTCTCCGGGGCAAAGAGGGGGGAAGGCAGTACAATACGAGCTCTGGGACACAAATCTACCTGGGAATCTATATTCCTCTTCCTCTGAGCCACACCTGCTCTGGGACCTGTGTCTTCCTGTGGATACCTGGGTCTTAGGTAAGAGATTACAGAAATGAAAATGTGTGATGGCATCGATAAAACCAAAAGAAATCTCTCTCACACATGCCTTGAGTGTTTGTGGATTATCTGGCGCTGATGGCCACTGTGGTCAAATAATTCTGGATCCTCTTCAAGCACTAGGAGACGGTTACAATTAAATTCATTTGCTTCCTGTGGTCAACAGATTTTAGCTGCAGAAGAAGCCCCTATCTGTGGCTTCTGTAATTGGATGAACTAATGAATGAGGGAATCAGAGGCAGATGCTCAACTTATTATAGAACTGACTGCTTGTTTTGTAAAAAGTCACAGTACTTGCTCAAGAAATCATACATAGTTTGACAGTTATATTGCAGATTTACAATTTCTTGAGTAAATTGTTCATTTAAATATCAGTTCAACCAAGTCTGAACCATGCAAGCCAGTTGGTGGATGACTTTCCTCCTCTTCCACCAGCTCTTACCTAACACTGTGGTGGGTGAGGAATGTGGCCCTCTGCAGTGGAGTTTTTAGTCCGTGGGTATGGATGTATGTGTGTATTTGGGAATGTGCTTACTGATGCCCTTCCTCCCCAGCTGTCCCCTCGAGATTTATCTGGAGCTAAAACAGGCTGGTCATGGGGGACAGGAGAGCCTCTTCACTCAGAGAGGTGGTAACAGGAGCCAGGCCCTCGCGCTGCTCCTGTATTCGCCATCAGCCCAGACTCCATCTTGAATTTCCCAGAACATCCAAAAACACCTGCAATCTCCGGTTTTTAATCCATGGCCGCTGACTCACATTAATCACAAGAGAGAAGCTATTTGAGTGCAAATCTGTGTGTGCGTGTGTGTGTGTGCTGGCATTTGTATGCATGTCCCACTCAGCTCAGCGCTATAGAACATGGGTTCTTCAGAATAGCTTGCACAGGACTGAATCCCAGGCTAGGAAATGAGCTTCAATTACAGCAGATGAAAAGCAATTACATTAACTGTCTCCCTGTAGACGGGCCCTCCAGCTTTTTCTCTTGTACTGGGATTCACCTCCAGCCATACATAATTGCTTTGGACCTGTGCAATTGACAGCGACATACTGCCGGCCCCTATCTGAGCAGTTAGTCAAGAGAGGCACGAGCTGCCACTGGGAATTAGTGTCCTCAAGGGTATGCGGGAGCTATACACAATGTTTAAAGCGTGTTTAAGTTAATTAGGGAACCCAGCGAAGTTCTGCTGGAGCTTGCTAGATTTTGGGATGTGCATCCTCATCATACACAAATATATCTTGGAAATCATTTTAGACTTCCTCGTGAAGTATTTATAGAAAAGAAAAACATTTTTGTTGTATCACATTTCACTGCCTGTCAGTGTCTTGTTGCTAATTCTGTCATGTTCTCTGCTAGACCCCTGATAGACTTAATACATTTAAACACTTGGGGAATAATTCTTAATGGTTGTTTAAGTCTCTCTTACAGTATAAAATCATAGTCAGGTCAATTTCTTTAGATTAAAAGACAAATATTGAAGAAAGTGCTTTATAGAACAGTTTAAATACAATTGAATACATAAAATAAAAACATTTATGTAGTTATGATAATAATGACTGAGTGCTATAAACTCAAACTAAATAGTTTATCTGACACCACTTTATGTCTCAAATAGAGTTAGTCCTGCCCATTTGGTGTTTGACACACTGAAAATGTGACATAGGCAGGTGGATTTATTGCTGCTTAGTGAACCAAAAATGTTCAAAAAGCTAAAGCGAGGAAAACTAGAATCTGTTATTACTAGTCCACTGCTGTTTTATTATGTGTACGCCTGCTTAATTTTAAAACCTGCATTAATTTATTTTTTTGCCACTTGGGGGCAGTGCAACAAGCTGTAAACCAACAAGTCCTCCAAATTAAACGACAACAAAGGTCGTATGTAATTGCCCTCTAGAGCGACACATAGAAGCATTTTCTGATGTGACACCTTTATCGGCAGGATGATATCATTTGTAAATCCAATATTCACTCTTTTTTAGCTCTGTTTTTGGTCTCCACCAACTCCTGAGCAAAATCTCTGGCTCTTTAGCTGCTAAATGCTCCGCTGCTGTACGAGCTAGTTGCTAACTGTGTCTGCTGTTTGGTGCTGGGCAGGTAGCGTACAGTGGGTCCATCAGAGCTTGTTTTAGTGAACACAGCTGCCTGCTGCGGCTGGAAGGTTCATGAGAGTGGTGTGACTGAACCAAACAGTAACACTGCGGCTGTAAAACCAAAACAATGAGCTAAAAGATGCTAAAATGCTCTGTTGAGATGAGGGGGACCTGTAGAGTTGGGTGATAACAGTGGGTTTTCACTACCAGCGAAACATTACACATTACACATATTCATTTGATCAATGTTAATATAAAAATATTGATTAGTGCAGCTTTAAATTTTAAATTTTAAATTTTAAAATCCAAATAAATCAAAATTTTGATTGAAACTTTTCTATTTCGGTTGAGTGTGAAAGTTCATTTTTGACCTTGGAAGTAGTAGTTTGACAAACAATTCTTAACTCAAGGATGGAGTTTTATTAGCAAACTCCATCTGCTGATGAAGACTGTGAGATGCAGTTGAAAGATCCGGAAAAAGCTAGTTAGTGCACTAGGAGTTCTTTTTTGGACCGTATAGGTATATTTTTCTTTCTGTGTAAAGCAGCTGCAATTCTTTGTCTGTAAATTGATAAATGGAGCTGATGAAGATGATGATTATAACTATTATGAAGTCATCATTCCTCTGTCCTGTCCTTTAGCCATGCCTCTCACAACTCCTGCCCCTTCTAACAAGAGGAAGGCCAACAAGATCATCACTGACCTGTCCAGCGTCACCCAGAATGGTAAAACACACACACGAACAGCATACCAATCACATATTCACACACAACATGTAAGCATGAAACATTTTGCCAGTCATCTTCATCCTCATTCCTCGAAGACCTTCCTCTATCTCCCGTGTGATCTGATTATCCAGCCCAGTAAATGTCAAATCCATTATAAGTTTTGCTCTGTGGTGTCTGCTATCTGTACAGTCAGCATGTGTGTGTAAATTGAACTGCTGGGCGTAAATCGTTGCATGTGGTCTTCTGATACTACAATAAAAGAAACACACACACACACACACACACACACGTTTCAAGCAGTAACACAATATCTAACATGCATGTGGCATCTCCTGGAAGGATATGGATCATTATCAGATGGCAGAGCAGCCACAAATCTGTCACCATTAGAGGCAACACAAAATACCAGACGGTGATTCAGCTCCCACCATATTTGTTTGAGGCTCTGTGTAATCGCAGACTGCAAAAATGTGCAAAAATGTGTGAAATAGTTCACATCTTATTGCCATTAAATCCACAAATGCAAGCACCAGAAACAGAGTGTTTAATGCATTTCACCACCATCTGTTCAATTCTTGCTGCGTGGCTGAACATTGTTCAAACTTCTAGTGGATCCCAAAGTTTCCTAAAATACTCAATGTGTCAGGCTGAATTTTGGTGAAATGTGTATGTGATGATGCAGAAGACATCTAGAATATTTCCATTTAATGAGATAGTACAGTCAGTGGTGGAAAGTAACTGTACTGTACTGAGGTACAAATTTAAGGTACTTAACTAATTTTCTTGTACTTTATACTCTTTTTCCACTACATTTCAGACAGAAACAATGTATTTTTTACTACACTACATTTAATGTGACAGATATATTTACTAGTTACTTTGCAGATTACATACAAAAGTTTTTACATACAAAACATATGATTAGCTTATAAAATAAAATGCATAGTTCTATATTAAACTACCCAACAGTATATGAACCAGCTGCAACATTAAAATGCTGCTTATACATTAATACATAAATAATCCAATATAATTATAACATAATAATCAAATACATTTTAACACTGAAAGGGTTTTTTATAATGAGTAATTTGAGCTTTGATACTTTAAGTACACTATGCTGTTAATACTTCTGTACTTTTATACCTAAATAAGATTTTTAATGTTTTTAATTTTACTTGTAATGAAGTCATTTCACATTATATTACATTACTGTTACAGTACCTTAAGCAAAGCAAAGAATGTGGAGCACCACTGAGGTGACTAAATACAGCCTCACAGAGCTGCTAGCATGGCGCTAGACTCTTAGAGTCTTATTTTAATATGTTGTGTTTTCAGTAGCAAAACCAGCATTTACTTGTTGCGTAATATATTACGTTTATAAACACCAACCACAATACATTCTCTGCCAATCTCTAAGCATTCAGTTTGCAAACTGAGCATGCTCTGAGTGTCTGTGCATGTGCTTATATCTGTCATTCAGCAATCTGTTGAGGTCTTTCCCCATTTGTGTCCTTTGCTGTTTTTGCTACCACTCCTTCTGCTGTCACATCTGCAGCCACATCTGTATCTTTCCACCAGTGTGTTTTCAGTCAGTCAGTCTTTCCGGAGCTTATCCTGTTTATCCCTTATTTTGCTCCAGTTAATGCCCACTCATCTATCCATCATCCCTTACCAGTGTGTCATTCTGACATTTGTCCCATGCCCCTCTCCGTCTCTATGTTGTCCATCTGTCCACCCCCTGCCTCTGTCAGTCTGTCCAATTTCCTCCCAGTCAGCAGCCAGCTCCAGTTTCACATTCTTCTGAATTAACACTCTAATCAATATCCCCATGGGAGAGTTCGCTCTGCTCAGTAGCCTCAATTACACACTCTCTCTCTCTCTCTCACACACACACACACACACACACACACACACACACACACACACACACACACTTCAAACGCACACCCACTTGCACAGGTCTGATTTACGAGGCATTGCTAACAGCTCTCCGCAGCATTGCAGTGCCAACTCCCGGCTTTATAGATGTGTCTGTGCGAGTGTGTGTGTTGGTTTATGGCTGGACTCCAGGTGTTATGAGTGATATCAGAGTGTATGTGGTGGATTAGAAGAGTGTTTTATGAGGAGCTCTGTGGAGCAGTAAAATCCATCAGACCGCTCCATCACTGAAAGAGAAGAGGGGAGCGAGAGAGACGGTGTGTTATAAGGATTTCCCTCCATAAACAGTTCTACCAGAAAACCTGCTGTGGCATTCCCCAGTGCCCTTTTCTTCCATATTGCTTTGGCCTAGTAACCCCTACAACTCCCCTGGTTTCACACACACGCATCGAACACCGAACAACAGGTTTCAATTGTAATTCATCGCAACAAGGATAGAATGGAAGCCACAGGATCAAAATACAGTCTTATAAATCCCTCATTCAGTATCAGATGGTAAACCCACCTTTTAATTTGCCAAATGGGTTTAGCTGATAAGAGAGAGCACAGCTCAGAGAGTGTATACCACCTCCGCCAAGGCTTTAATAACAAAAAATGCTTAACAATTGTTAGTCTGCACAGTGATAAAGCATCATAGGATACAGTGCTTCACGTTTTCCACATTCTGTCATGTTACAGCCTTATTCCAAAATGGAATAAATTCATTTCTGTCCTCAAAATTCTACACACAATACCCCATAATGACAAAGTGAAAAAAGTTTTTTAGAGAGTTTTACAAATTTATTAAAAATAAAAAACTAAGAAATCACATGTACATAAGTATTCACAGCCTTTGCCATGAAGCTCAAAATTGAGCTCAGGTCCATCCTGTTTCCACTGATCATCCTTGAGATGTTCCTACAGCTTAATTGGAGTCCACCTGTGGTAAATTCAGTTGATCGGACATGATTTGGAAAGGCACACACCTGTCTATATAAGGTCCCGCACTTGACAGTGCATGTTAGAGCACAAACCAAGCATGAAGTCAAAGGAATTGTCTGTAGACGTCCGAGACAGGATTGTGTCTGTCAACATGACAGAATGTGGAAAACGTGAAGCGCTGTGAATACTTTCCGGATGCACTGTATGTGAGCCAGATTTCTTTCATTCAAATAAGTGCAGTAGTTTATGAGAAAATACAGAAAATGTCTTTTAATGTTAACAAATAAAACATATTCTTTAAAGGAATAGTTTGACATTTTAGGAAATACAATTTAGTTGTCTCAATATCAATTGTCTCATCTAACTCTCGGGAAGAAACCCAATCTCATAGTTGTCCGTTAAGCAGGAAGCTACAGCCAGTTAGCTTAGCATAAACTACCCGTAAAACCACAACTTGTCTTTTTTTACACTTTGGTTTCTGTACACAAGATATAATGTGTTAATTTGTGAGTTTTAGAGGTTCTGGCAGGTGGATTTTGTTACCTTTGGACAGCGCCGGGCTAGCTCTTTCTCCCTTTTTCAAGTCTTTATGCTAAGCTATGCTAACCAGCTGCTGGCTGTAGCTTCATACTTACTGTGCAGAAATGAGAGTGATATCGATCTTCTCATCAAAGTCTCAGCAAAGAAAGCGAAAGAGGTTATTTCCATAGCATATTATATTGCCACAGGATGTTGTATCAAACAGACACATAGTAGTTTCTACATGGAAATACGCTCTTTCATAAATCTGTTTACATATTTTTATCCAATGCACTTTATACCACTTTTTCTCAACATATGGGAAGACCATGACAATTTCCTTTCTACCTTTTCGCTGCATGCATCCACCTGCAATTCCACATTCAGCCCTTTCATTTTTTCCCTCCTCCTTCCTTTTCCTCCTTCCTCTTCCTGTCAGATGATGAGTCAGAACCCGAGGCCTCTGAGCTCGACCTGGGCACCAAGATCAAGACGCCCAAGGACGTGATGCTGGAGGAGCTCTCCCTGCTCAATAACAAGGGCTCCAAGATGTTCAAGATGAGGCAGCAGAGAGTGGAGAAGTTCATCGTGACCAACGAGAACAAGGTAAGAATAAAGAAGAGAAAAGTAGTGTGTGTGTGTTTGCGTATATTGTGTGTATATCTGTGCACTGATCAGACTATCTCTATATCCAGCAGAACCTCCAGAATCTGCTGATGTCCCCTCCCCCTGTTCCACCAAAGCCTGAGATGACAAAGGAAGAATGTAGAGTCACAGATGAACTTTTTATATTTTCTGTCCCTTTTCAGCATTTAAGAGGCTTTCTTTCTGATAAGGTTTTGCATTTAATTTCTCTGGTCTTCCCCCTTTTTTCTTCCCTGTCCCTGTGTGACTCAGTAGTGGAGGAGACAGTGGATAAGGCTGAGAAGAGAAAGCAGGAGTATGTACGCACCTACGTATCGCCATGGGAACGGGCCATGAAGGGCAACGAGGAGCTGACAGCCACCATGAAGGCCTCCATGCCGGGACCCATCCAGATGCACGCAGAACTGCCTCTGTACAAGAGCTTCAACAGGTACTCACTGAATTCATTTGTTAGTTTTTTAATTAATTTCTCAGCCTATAAAGTGCCATTAATAATATAATATTTGTATGTGTATATACTACATTGTAGCTTTGAAGTACTATAGCCCCAATTGCTTGTTTTGTTTTACGATATTAGATATTTATGTGACTGTGTTCCAACACTGTGTGCTTTATGTTTGACAGGAGATCAAAATGATGAGTATCATTATATATGTTTGTCACAGCAAAACTCAGGAATCTTTAAACCAAGACATACAACAGTCTGAGTGTTGCACCAGCAGGAAAAAAAACTGTATAAAAGAGATAGTGGGTAGAAAAGAATAAGTATTACATGATGGAAAAATATATTATAAATGTGTTCAGACAATACTGGTAACAGTAAATAACAGTGCTATTGTTAAATTTATAAGGTAGTGGAGCACCAATCTCAGCTACATCAGCTCACTAACCCACATCACCATGACAACCAGCAGTTTGCCGTTTCATCAGCAGTAAAAGCAACTTCCTTCCTGGCTGTGTTTCCATGGCTTTACTCAGCAGCGACACAGACTTCACATAATGTACCACATCACCGACATTTAGAAATGTACTACACTTACCACTTAGACAACATTTCGCCTCAGATGTAATTATATTAATCTTATCTGAACCCTAGATCTCCGTCTGTCGTAATGCTGTTAATGGCTGTTATTGTGAGCAGCTGTATCCTTTATAATTACTAATGGGTCTGAATAAGCAATAAACAACCAGCCATGGACAGTTGGAGACAAAGGCCCCTGAGCACAGATATGTAAAATGTCCCCCAACCCTCCTACATAGGAGCAAGATGCTCAGACTAAAAGAGACAGAACGACTACAGTAACATTTTGCAGGTGAACCAGACTCAGAAACAAAAATGACTCGGATGTTGTTTGTAGTCATTTGCATCTCATAGTGGTCAATTTGCTTCTGTCAGTGGTCATTTTGACTCTTTTTGGGGTCTTTTTGCATCTCTTTGTGGTTGATTTGGGTCTTTGTGGTGGTTTTACATCTCCCTGTAGTTGTTTTGTGTAGTCGTTTGACTTTCCAACAAGAAATGTTACCTGTCATTTCATAAAGAGGCTCTGGCCCAGGGGCCCAGTGCCTGGCAGGTCCATTCAGTAATCCATCCATGCAACCAACAAACTTCACTTGAGTATTTGAGCAAATAAGTATGCCAGCCCTTATCTTGTGGTAATCTGTAGAATGAAAATATATATATATTAAAAAAAGAGTTGGTCTAGAACGCTCTATATGGAAAAAGTGCCCTGAGATAACTTTATGATATGGCGCTATATAAATAAAATTGAATTGAAATCATATTAAATGTAGTATGATGATGTTTCGTATGATCTTGTAGCTGAAAGTTGCACCAGAGATGCTTGTCCTGGTGTTACCTTGTCTCTCCTCAGCTTCCTGTTTCTTCCTCTTTTCTCCCCAGGACGGCGCTGCCATTTGGCGGCTATGACAAGGTACCCAAAATACTGACCTTCGAACTCCCAGAGCTTGACGTTGCCACCGAGGAGCCGGAGCCTCTGCCCTCCCTGCAGGCCGACATCCGCTCACGCCCCTCATTCAACCGCACACCCATCGGCTGGGTCTGCAGTGAGGACAACTCACACATCCACATGGACGTGGACAACATCCCCTTCGACGGAGAGACAGATGACCTGTGAACACGCATGCACACGCAAGCATATTTACAACAGATGTAGCCTGAAACATTTCAAAGCACATGCACTGGAACTCATAAACACACACATACATGGAGAATACACCCTAACATGAGTGTATACATGAGAGCATTAGGCATAGTTCATAATTTACAGCACATACACTGACAACATAAACACTGTTAGAAGTGCTGAGGCTCCCATGACCACATGTTGAAATGTAATTTCATGGAAATGAAATGAACAAAAATGACTTGAAATTATTTGAAAAGTACAAAGTATCTCCCCTGGTCTCCTGCGTGCTTTCTTATCTTTTCCCCTACTATTATTGAGTCTTACTATGATTTTGCATACTGTGAGCTAATGTGAGACCTGCGTGAATAGATATAGATAAACATTCTGCATGTATTTATGCAATAAAGTTCCCCTTTACAGAATGTCTGTCTGCTTCTTGTGTTAACACTGCAAGTGCAAGGAGAATTCCTGCTCCTGGAGAACTGTTATTAAAAAGGACAATATCTAATTATTAAAAAAATTACTTAATTTTGACAAAATAATCTCAACTCAAGGTCCACTTACTAGTGCTTTCTGGAGCTTTCAACCACAGTCTTCAATGGATGAAGTTTGCTCAGTTGATGCCATCCTTGAACAGAGGCAGGCATTACAATACCCCCCATATACGACCACTTGTTATCACATGACCAAAGTTCCATACTTAAGTCACATGGTGAACCGTGAGATGTGGTTGAAAGCTCTGGAAAAAACTATTATTTAAGATTATTTTGTGTACTACTATTTCCAAGGCCAACAATGAACTAAGAAGCTGCTTAGGACCCTACAGCTACGAAGGACCCCCCCAAACAAGCAAATTACAAATCTTCAGGGCCGTTTTTGTCATCTGACTGTTTTAACTGGGTTAATTGATTTTCTTTCTTTCTTCACAGATTTAAATTGAGGTTGATTCGACATATTTACACATTTCAAAGTTAAAGGCTTAAGATGCATACCATATAACCGCAACATGTTTGGTACAATTCCCATCGGGGCCCTTTATTGCATGTCATCTCCCCCTATTCTTTCCTGTCTTTATACTGTCATACTATCTAATAAAATCAAAAATGCTTGCGGTCTTTGCGGGCACTCAGTAAGTTATATAACTTAAAGGAAAAGTTAAATATTTTGGGAAATACACTTATTTACTTTCTTGCCGAGAGCTAGATGAGAAGATTGATACCACTCACGCAGCCGGTTAGCTTAGCTTAGGTAACAAAATCCACCTACCAGCACCTGTAAGGCTTACTAATTAACCCGTTATTTCTCGATTGTTTAACTTGTATACAAAAAGTGTTTCGAGGGGGTTATTTGCCAGACTATATCTTGGTCATTGTAAGCCAGGCTAACTGTTTCCCCGTTTCCAGTCTTTGTGCTAAGCTAAGCTAAACGACTGCTGGCTGTAACTTTATATTTACCACACATGAAAGTGATAACAATCTTCTCATCTAACTCTCAGCAAGAAAGTGAATAAGGGTATTTCCCAAAATGCCTTCTATGCAGCTCTATTGTCTTTTCAGTAGGCCTATTTTTAATTTCTAATGCCACTTTCTCTCAGTTGGTATTAAAAATCACTGCCAAACTAAACAATGTCCCCATGACCTCTCTCACCTGCTCTATGAATAGCAGTGTGTTCAGGCTGTGTCTGTAAACTGGTGCTGGCAGGTCTCCAATGGTAAACAGATGTCCTCTTCATGTTGCTGACAGCAGGTTACATCTGACAGTGGAGGTGTGTGCCATTAAGAGAGAGAGAGAGAGTGAAAGAGAGAGACGCGTGCATGCTCAAACAGGTAAGGCCACACGGTCAGCTGCGGGATGACATCACCACCATCCTCGCTCTCTCTTCAACTCGCGCCCAGAAGGCGGCGGCATCGGGCTGAGCAAAGCTCGTGATTAAACCGCTACGTCACACACTCCACAGCCACCGGAGAGCTGGAAGATGGCACGGTATCGCGAGAGCGGTGTGCCGCGACCGCAGCGCTGGATGGCGCTGGTGGGGGCTGGATGCGCCCACGGCTCGCCCTCTCTCCTGTTAAATCACACGGTACGACACGCGATCGGACGGAGACTGGCAGCGACAGCACCCGGGGTGAGTAAAAACCTGCAGACTACGCACTGCATGGGCTCCATCGCAGCTAGAGAGGCCGGGGGGACACACGCATGTGACCGCACCGGACAGAATATAGCTTTACCATCAGTAGGTGTGTGTGTGTGTGTGTGTGTGTGTGTGTGTGTCTCTGTGTGTGTTTGTGGGTTTGGGGCAGTCAGCGTGTCAGCCAGATGTGATCCTCAACAGATGTGTTCTCGTGACAGTCTCAGAGGATGGCTTTCATCTTCTTCTCTATCATCATCTCCAGCATTAGCTACTCTCATCAGCAGCACAAGCGGCGTCTTTTCCTCGTGCGGGGTTTTCCCCCTCTGTTGCTCTGTAGCCTGTCTTGTCAGTTTTAGTAGGCTATTTTATCAGGCGGTCTTGGGTCGGTAATTCCCCTCTACGCAGCAACTCTCCCTCGTGCTGTACACTGGTTTCCGCTTTAAGGGACAGCAGCATCCCTTCACCTCAAGTTCAACCCATCACTGTCCGGGCTCGTTTTTCCACAGTTACAGGTGTTATTGCTCCGGCCGTCCCATCCAGTCAGTCAGGTAGGACATACCACTAAAGTGCGCGTGGCTCCTGTCCTGTACTGCGTGTTTTGGTCTCGCGCGGAGCGGTGTTTGGTGGACTGTACAATGTGTGGACTTGTTGATGGATGGCCGAGAGACCGCAGCCTTTTACCGAGGCGGATTCACGCTCCGCTGTCATCGCTCCCGGGGGCCGCTATTGATTTAACGTTGCGGTTTCGATCCGCGTGATTGATGACTTTGGCCCCTCACCGGGCCCGCATCACCGCCAGGCTAGTGCCGTCACATTAGCGATGGTGACACAGCCCTCTGCTGCCTGCCTCACGCGCGCTCACACACGTGAATACTTAGAAAAAAAGGAAAATAGGGTACTGGCCATCCCCTCATTTTCCTACCCGACACCATTAAGCAGGAGCACATACTTTTGTTTTGGATACTTGTGAGGACATTGCACTGACTTACAGTGATTAAACCTATAAGCCTGAGTCTAACCTTAATCCAAAACCAAGTCTTAACCCTGCGGAGACTAGCAATGTATGTCCAGATGGGAAATAAAATGTGGCTGGTTGAACAGGTTTATGTCCCCACAACATGAGGAATACAAACCACACACACGTGAGGACACACACAGCTACAGCAGCACACCGTCACCCTCCAAACTGAGCTGAAATGTGCCTTGACATTTAAGTTGGACTTTTCATCAATTCTAGTTTTTGGAGATGAAACACTCTGAAGGGCAGTGAATATCTGCTCTGTGTTCTTTTTTTGTAGTTTCCATAGATGGTTAATGTAAGCATTAATGTGTGTGTGCTTCTCTGCTGCCTGCAATACCCACTCACCCTGTTTTAGCTTAAAAACACCAGCTCAATGACCATATTTGTACTTTATCTAGCCTAATATGACATGTCCTTATATACACTGCTGTTTCCATATTTTATGACCTGTCGCTGCAGCTTTGGTACAGTATTCTTGTCTTACAGCCTTGAGTATAGTAGGGATGTCCTGGAAGGTAAACTCAAATTACCTTTATCTACAAAGTAGTTTGTCCTTAGCCCCGGTCGAGTTGAACACACTGCCAAAAAATCCTGGCTTCTCTCTTCCCTCTCGGAGCGAATTTACTTTTCACCGGCATTATTTAAATACTGAAACCAATCAGGAAGATTTATGTGATGTTGTATGTTGCTATGGTGGACAATCGGGCAACATGAAGGAGGATGAACATGCTCAGGATTTTGGACTTTGGGTCTTGGATCTATTTTTAGGTTGTTTGTTTTCACCAGTTCTCTGACTATGTGATTGCTTGGATTTTGTATGATAAAGACCAGTTTTGTATTTCCGAGTTACCGGTATCTGTTGAAAAGAATCCCTCCAGGATCCAAACACACAGCCTCCAGAAAACCACCGAATCATCCTGCATGTGTGGGCAAATGTGTTGATCTGTGAGAAACAATCAATCTCAAGGTCTCATTGACTTATTGCATGTATTTGCAGATAAACCATCAAGTGATGAAATAATAAGTCTATTAAATTCACTTAAATTCTACTTAAATTGACTTAATTGTTTTAAATCCTCAATAGTATTTCTTAGACGTGGTCATGTGTGAATGATCCCAGCTTGTGTCTCGGTTTCCCAGGGCATCCTATTGTTGACGTTTCAGTTTAAAGTGTTCCTGCCTCAGTGGTCAGGGTCAGGTCCACATGTATGAGATTATAAGAGGGTTGAGGTGTAAGGAAGAACAGATTAAGTCACTGCAGAGGGTGAAGAAGGAGGAGAGGAAAAGAAAGGCACGCTCATATGTCTCCTTTGACCTTTACCATCTGCTGGAGTGCTCTTTCTCTCTTTTTCCCGTAAACACTCCTCTTTGACATGTGGTTGTTTATTCAATCTAATGTCCCACTTATTCCTCTCCTCTTCTCTCCTTCTTCACACTCACCAGTTCTCCTCTCGTCATTTTCCTCTCTTTTCCTCTCCTTTCCTGTCCTCTCGTCTCCTCTTTTTCTTTTCTTCCCTCCCTTTTCTTTCCTTTTCCTTTCTTTTCCTCTCTTTCCCCTGTTCTACTCTTTTTTCTTATTTTCGCTCTCCTCTAATCTTTTCTTCTCTCGCTTATACTTTTTCTTTCCTCTCCTTTCCTTCCCTCTTGTCTCCTCTTTTCTCCTCTCCTCTCCTCTCTCATTTCCCTTCTTTCCCTCTCCTCTCCTCTCCCGTCTTTCTCTTCATCACCCCAAAACCCTTTATAAATAAGGATGGTTATGTAATAGCCTAAATATTAAGCAAATATTCCCTCGTCTTTATATTTTCTACTAATAGCATTGGTTGTGCACATGTGCCACGGCAATAATGGGTTGCATCTAGGTTATAGCGTGCACATGTGTGTTTGTGCACGTGCATGCGATTACGTGTGTGTTTTCACATGTATACTTTAATGTTACAGAGTCTGAGCAGGGAAATGACCTTGAAGCTTGCAAACAAAAAGATCCCAGTCTCACTAATATGCTCACACTGTATGCCTACTGTACATTCACACACACACACACTCAAAACACACACGTATATAACTTCTTTTTAGATTTAAAGTGGGAAAGAGGAGGAGAAAGAGAAGCACAGAAGGGAGGATGAACTTTGGGCTCTCCCTATTGTCAACTAAGGCTATTTGAAGTTACACATAACCCAGTTACAGGGAAACCACTGAGAGTGTGTGTGTGTGTGTGTGTGTGTGAGCACATGCATGTGAAGTGAATTTTTTCGGAAACGGAAAAGGAAAGAGACAGAGATGAATGGGGGAAGAAGTGGAGAGAGTGAATGAGAATGAAAAATAGAGGTCAGTGGAAGAAAGTGAGAGACAGAGAGCAGGAATGAAGTGAATGGGAGGGAGAGAGGAAAGTGCAGCCAAAGGAGACGGAAAGAGAGAGCACAGGTTATGAAAGAAAATATCAAGACTTCTCTCTTTTACAGGGATATATAAAGATACTTCTCGCCTTTATGTTTGCTGGAGTGGGAGGGAGACAATGTGAGAGATGGGCTATTGTCCTCAGGGACAGTATCAGCTCTTTGTTCAGCTTGCATGACACTGGTGTCACTGTCACCAAGCCACACTAACCCACAGCAGAGAGAGAGAGGGAGAGAGTATGTGTATTCAAAATTCAAATGACAAAACAGCGTTATTAACAGCACTTTATATCCATCCAACTCTGAGGCCAGTTTTTGAATTTCAAAATGTTTTCCCCTCAGCTGAAGGGAATAAATTGGATCACAAAATGGAGAAGAAATGACCAAATTAGACTAATGAGAAGTGAGCAAGGTGCTGATTCTTTGTATTACTGTAGATCATTTTGGACATACAGTGTCTAAAGATGAAAACTGAGAAATATGTGACCTTTCTGGGAGGTCATATGTTAGATGTTGGACATACACTATATGGCCAAAAGTATAAGGACACACCTGCCCACATACATTTCTGTACTTTTGATCTGAGGCTGTTTTTCATGCTTTGGCCCTTTAGTTCCAGTTCCAACGGGAGACTAATGCTACAGCATGCAATGATTTGGGATCGAAAAGTTCATTCTTGACCTTGGAAACAGTGTTTGGCAAAACAATCTCACTACAAGATGTTCTTGAGCTGTCGATTAGAACATCTACAATTCCACGACAACTTGGTGACTCCATCTGCCGAGGAAGATTGTGTGGTATGGTCAAAAGCTCCAGAACAGCTGCGGACAAGACTCTTTCCTGTTTCAACATGACAATGCCCTGTGCACAAACTCAATCCATAAAGAAATGTTTTTTTTCCAGTTTGGTGTGGAAGAACTTGACTGGCCTACACAGGGCCCTGACCTCAACCCCATCCAACACCTTTGGGATGAACTGAAACGCCAACTGCAAGTTAGACCTCATCACCCAACGTCAGTGCCAGACCTCACTAATGCTCTTGAGGCTGAATGGGAATAAACTCCTGCAGCCAGGTTCCAAAATCTGGACAGCCCGAATGCCTGTATGGGTTTAATGGTCTGGTGTCCACTTACTTTGTAAGAAATAATTCCAACTCAAGTGAGTATAAAATCCTTTGTAAGATGTAGAGGAGATACTTTGTTATTTTCATTCAGCTTTTACATACTTGGATGGAAACCCAGCTGTTCTGATATAGACCACAGTGAAATAGTCTCATGCTAAAACCAATCCCAAGGAGAGATAAAATGAAAGAGTTTATTACCAAAACACCCTTCTCATGTTCTATCCAAAGCACAGAGAGATGGAAAGAAATGATAGAGATAGGATGAGAAAGATAGTAAACAACATGAAAAATAAGTAATGGATAAGGAGAGAAAAATGGAAAGAATGCTTGAGCTGTGTGTCATATGTGGTGCCACTCCTCTTGAATGCTGATTTGATGGAGTGGTGGAATGACGGACGCATGTGGAGGGATGTTTTCGCAGAATGTTTACAGCAATTGCAGAGATGTGGATCAGAGAGGAAGCGTCACAGTGCACCGGGGATCAAACAGGCAGATTCTGTCCTCGGGTAAACTCCTGCAAACTTTGGAAGTTCTGCGTGTCGCTTGATGAGCTAAGAGAAATACAAAGAGATAAAAGGGAGAGTAAGAGAACGGAAGAGAGAAGAGGTGAAAGGAGAAAGCAGTGGGTTTGATAGTGAAGAGGTGGGGTGAGAAATAGTGCAAGGGACATGGGGGAAAAAAGAGAAAGTGAGGTGGGGGGGAAAGCAACATCACTGGGTAGGAGAGAGAAAGATAAAAAAGAAGCTGAAAGACGACAAAAGGGAAGCAAGTAAGGAAACTATTTGTTTTTAAGAGGAAGAACGAGTTGAAGTTATATTATGTGTACTGAATGTCATGACAGTGGTAAGATTAGTCACAGAAGAAGGAATATTACCAGAAATATAGGTGTAAAAGTAGTATTAGTATATGCTGCACGTGTAGTACTAGTAGTAATAACAGCAGTGGTCACAGTGTGGAACCATGAAACAGCTGTCTGTCCTCAATGCTCCTAGCTGTGCCCTCGCTGTCTCTTATCGATCCACAAGTAATCGTCTTCTGTCAAACTGACACACACATCCATTTAGATACAAACAAACAAACAAAAAAAGACAATTTTAACGTCCAAACCTGCCTTACACCTCACTCCTTGGTCATGAACTTAATATGAGTCTGAACCCTAATATGTTTCCTTAAGTAGTTTAACATTTTCCTGTAAGTTCAATACAATGTAATACAACACTCCTGTATAATATCCTTTGTAAAACTTCTTACGTCTTAAAGGATAAAGTTGGCATATTTTTCTTATTGTCAACAATTCCCATGAAAAGACCAGAACCAATAATGTGTTACTCTGCCTTTTAATACTTCCCTACCCTGTTTGTGCCCTAATCCCATTGGTTCCTGGTGAAGACATATATCATTAAAAAGGGGTCACAAATATATAGTTTCATTTTTAAAAAGGGGCAGTAATTTCATTTAAAACAACTGGGCACTGTCATTTTTAGCAGATGTTACTCAAACATCAGTAAATAGTGCATTTGTTGGGGACTACTTCCAGCGGCGGATTAATACACATTTTGGTGCTCTAGTGCTCTAGAATAAAGTTCTGTGGGTTTGAATAATGCTGGCCTTCAATGATGAACCTGCCAAAAAAAGCATATTTCCTCACTAACTTCTGAAGTATGAAACCATGCAAATAGATTTGGTTTTATTTGCTCAGGTTTTAAGATATCTGTCTCTGATGTTTCTGTCTCCACCACAATACAATGGAGGTGAATGGAATTTCGTTTGTGGTGCTCACAGCATTGAAAATTACATTAAAAAATCCACAGAGCTGCTCCTGTCAACAGTTTTATAGGGACTATTAGTAGTACTATAAGTAGAAAGTATTTCCAATGAAAACTGTTCTGTGAATTATCCAGGGTAACCAGAACATTGTTTCTGGGAAGACACACTTCTGTTGAGTTTCTCAAATGTCATTTTTCAATTCTGTGAGCACACAAACACAAACAAAATTAATTTCACCTTAATTGTATTGTGGTGGCATCTGAAATCACTCAGGCTCATTCATTGTTTTTTTAATTATTGTGATTTGGGTGTACCAACCCTTTAAATCCAACCTAAACTTGGTCCTAATTCAAAACCAGACCCTAGATCCAGATCCTGACCCTTGAAGAAGTCAGGGCCTCACTTTGCGACAACTTCCCCATGCTCAAAGTTAAGCTGGGAGATGAAGCCACACACACACACGCACGCACACACACACACACACACACACACACACACACACACACACACACACACACAGTGTCTGGAAGTATAACCAGTGTCCTCACCTCAACATCTCACGTGGAAAATGTCTTCCATCTGTGGTCGCTGTCTGGGCTGCACACAGGGTCCTGGTTTCCTTATGCCTGCCAGGGTCAGGGAGTTTGATTGACTTGTGCCTTGACTCACTCTGGCTTCCAGGAACTCTCCACCATCAATACACATCATCATCACTCGCCAGCCGTGTGTGTGTCTGCGTGTGTGTGTGTGTCTGTGTGTGTGCTTTCTCAACCAGTGCAGCACAGCGTGTCTCTCAGTTAAATCACATGGTTCGGCTTTTCTCCCGCGTGCCTGCTGCTTGGCCTATTTCCATGGTAACTAGCTGAAGATGTGGGGACACACGCACACAAACTCACACACATTAACACACACAAGTACAGGCCACATAAACAGCGCTTGTATGAGGGCTTGCCAGAGCGATCTCGGTTGTGTGTGGCGGTAGGGTGCAGTCAGAGAGAGGATGTGTGATCACACACTCCACACAGGCTCAGCGGGAGACACACACACACACTCACACACACACACATACATACACACTGTATGCTGAGACAGAAGCTCAGGATGCTGTGCTGTAGAGGAAAAATGGCACACAGGGGCATGCCAACCAAATCCTTTTATAAATCCTCTGGCAATTTGGATTTTTTTGTTTATGGATGAATGTATCGAATGTGAATTTCTGTGTTTTTCACGTAGATAGATAGATAGATAGATAGATAGATAGATAAGTGTGGGAATTTGTCAGTATGCAGTAGAAGTGTGTGACAAGTGGATGAACTGACATTGCAATGTTGTCGCCTAACAGTTGCATAATGTTTCCTTCCATATTTGCTCTGATGCATTTCTCTTGCCATCCTTGTCACGACATCGCCCCTAACTCCATCCCACCCACAAATCACCCCACCTCGCCACCCCAATCCCATGTGGCCATCACCATAGCGACAGCCCACGCTGCTCGCCGCAGCATCCTTGCGCCCTCTGGCCTTTTGCCAAGGGGGTGCTGTGGCAGCAACACAACCCGGCAACCAGGCGAGGGAGCTTTGCCAAAAGTGGGGAAGCTATAGGGGAAGAGAGGGGGGGGAGAGAGGGAGGGAAGGGTGGAGGGGGGGCACTGCGGATCTGTTAGCTCCTGCCCTGTGGTGTTCATCATGTACACACACCCACGCACACTTACTGTAGGGTGACAAACACGCACAGACTGCCTCTTTTTTTCTCAATCTCCCTCACACATGCATTCAGAAGCTGTGCATAGCAATGCTTGAACCTGCATAAGCTTCAGATAATGTCCCTAAGCACAGATTATGACATGACATAACAGATTTCTCCAAGCAGTCCCTGTGTCATATCACTGATGCAATGTTACTCTAACACTGTTGTGTTCATGTGATGATTTTCATGACTCATGGTGCGAAAGCAATGAAATGATATGTTTAAATAAGATTTGGCCACTAGGGGGCAGAAGAACATCTAAACAAGCTGACCACAGCCACTTCCTTAGCTTTAATAATTATCATGGCTAACGTGTTAGCAAACAGTTGCCTGCTTAAATATAAAGCAGACAGGGAGCAACATTAGCATTCCTGAAGTGTTGTGTTCCTGTCCAGCTAACAAATGTCCAATATTGTCTCCTCTTTTAGCTCTGTTTTGGTCTCAACCAACTTCTGAGAAAAATATCTGGCTCTTTAGCTGCTAAATGTTCAACTATCTCCACCAGCTAGTCGCTAACTGTGTCTGTCTGCTGTTTGCTGCTGGACAGATTGTGTACAGTGGGTTTATCAGAGCTTGTTTGTGTAAACCAGGGTCGACTAAGCGTTACAGAAAATGTCCAGTAAAACCAAAACAATTAGCTAAAAAGGCTAAGAAACAACATGAAGCTGCAGGCGTCAATCCTATGTGATTTTGGCACATTGCATATAGGAATTAGTGTTTAATGCATGTTTAATGTTGGTTTGATTTAATCCTTAAAGGCAATGCAAGGAATATTTAAGTAACAATATCCCTGCCAAACGCATTTGAAAATCAACCACATTTTTGGACTAGGCTAAGTCAGTAGCTCCCACAGTTAGCTAGCTAACACTATGGAACTGAACTTGCTATAAACATTTTTTTCCTGCGTAAGCCACTTTGAAATCTTCAGTGCGTCATCATCAATCAGGATGGGATAAGTTTAGCAGCAGTGGTTACATTTTCAAACCAGGAGAGGGCATCTAACTTCAGTTTTACCCCCAAAACAGCATTTATAGTTTTTATCTGCATTGCTAACAATGTTTACACTACTGATATAACTCTCCATATACAGTATATCATGCAATTGACTGCTCAAAAAACACTTTTTTGCATGTGTGTAGTTTTTAATATAACTTGTGTGTGTTGGTGTAAACCTGCTAAAGTTTATTCTTGCTAGCTGTTTAGTGTGAGGAGTCCTAACTGCTTGGTCTTTGTGTCTTACAGGCAAAGTGAAAGAGGAGAAGAATTGAAGGGCTCCCCACATGATTCAGACAACTTTTTTGATCCCAAGAAGGGCAATTCAGTAGCAGCTTACCCCGTCCATATACACAACTCCAAAACTCACTGGACAAGTGGTTATATGACAAGTGTCACAGAAGAAAACAGCGAGCAGCAGCAGGTAAAACATCCTAGAAAACAAACAGGACGGGTAAACCACTCGAGTTGCACACTGTGGAGCGCCTCAGCCCACAGTGCTGCCTAATCAACATTTATCTGACAGAATCTGCTGGAGGACGCTTTGGACACGCTCTCATGTCCTCAAACATAAACCGCTAAATCCAAGGAGCTAAAAAAAGAAAAACAAAAAGCCAACCGCTGGCTCCAGCAAGTGGACAGATTTTAAAGTAAAAAGAGGAGAGGGGGAGGGTTATATGGGTGCCAAATCCCCATCCAAGACACTCCGCATCTCCTCGATCTGCCGCCTCCCTCCTCTTCCTCCCTCCATTTCACCCTCCTCCGCCACTTTTCTCTCATTCTCCCTCGTTCTCTCTCATGGGAGTGACATAGGAGCCGTCGCTTGGTTTGCCGCCCCACCCCTTCCCCACCTCGCCGTGGAAACGGGGGCGTCCAGGTAGTGATGTCGTGGAAGAGGAACTACTTTGCGTCGGGTGGCGGAGCGGTAGGCGGGGTGCAGGGGCTGGTGACCCCGAGAACCATGACCTCTATCGCACCCAGCAAAGGCCTGAGCAACGAGCCGGGACAGAATAGCTGCTTCCTCAACAGCGCTCTGCAGGTCAGTCGCATAAACACACACAAACACAAATTCAGGCCAGTCAGAAAGTATTAGGGGACCAACATGTTTTTCATGGAGATTTTTAGCACCGTGTATCGGTCTTGACTGGCCAAGTCAGTCACCTGACCTCAATCCGCCGGCTCACTATTTTTAGTTGGGAGTTTTTAACCAAACCAATTTTCATAAAAGTAAAAGAAAGTTATTACTCTGGTTCATATTCTCCAAATAGTTTTGGCATTTTTTACTATCAGTTTTATTACAAATTTTATTTGCTAATAAAAAAATGTCCAAACTACAGTATATGGAGCCTTTTGGACAGTTTAGTGAGTGCAAACTTTTTCCACAGTCGGTCACTGAAATATTAAATATGATGACTTAATTTGATTTTATGTCACTTTAACTTGTGCAGTTACTTTCTATCTCCTAAAAGTGGACAAATGTGGTATAAAAAAAAAAAAGAAGGGACACAGCTCCTATACTGATTATATTAAAGCTGAAAAATGTTATAGTCATTGTTTCATTTCAAATCCAAAGTGCTGGAGTACAGAGCCAACATGATGAAAAAATGTGTTTGTGTTTAAAAATGCATATACAGGCTCAAATACAGGCTTTTACAGATAAAAATGCACAATTTCAGTGCTCTGCCAGAATTATTGTGCTTTATAGTGACAGCAATAGTGTTTTCTGTGAAATGTTATTAATGATAGAAGCTGTGTCTCTAATTTGAAAAGATTTAAAAAGTTAAAAAGTAGAAATTTGGCTTTACAATGTAGAATTTTGTGATTATTGACAAAAATGGCTTCTACTTTTCTAATAAGATGTACTTAATAAAGGGTATAAAGGGTTAAGGTGTTCTATGTTTATATTCTAGTAATTTGCACTAAATGCACAATGCTAACACACACACACATGCACCCACAGTTCTCACACACACACACATTGCAGTAAATTGATATTTAAGCACGACAGGGATGAGATTAGGGCCATATTAACGGGTGTTTGCGTGTTTCGGGGGTTTGGCATCACTGCCGGTCTGGATTCAGTGTGGACACACAGTCTGTGTGTGGAGATATACTGCGCTGCTACTGCTGCATCTCCTCTCTCTCTTTACACACACACAAACTCTCTTCCCTCCTCCCAAGACTTCCAGCTGGCAGAAACATACCTGCTGTACACACACACACACACACACACACACACATAAATGCCTCTTGACTACTGGCTTGAGAGAGAGAGAGAGAGAGAGAGAGGGAAGAAGAGAGAGAGGTTGAGGTAAGCTGAAGAGGGAGGGGGATGATGGAGCAGAAGCTTAGGGAGAGTTGAAGAGAGCAGAGGGATAGATGAGAAGAGGAAAAGTTGCTGTAGGAGGAGAAGAGAAGAAAGAGGGATGAGGAGTATACAGTATGAAAAAACTGAGGAGAAGACTAAAGGGGATACTGCCGGGAGAAAGAGTGGAATTAAAGAGTCAAATAAGGTAGGGGCAAAAAAAAAAAACACGAGTGTTTGTGGTGAGAGGAAGTGAGAAGGAGGGAAGGATGGCGAGAGGAACGGAGAGATAGATGAAAAGACAAAGTGAAGGACATGAAGTTTATTTGAAGAAAATGCCTCAAGAAAGGCGTGCATAGCAGCTTCAATGGGGAGAGAAGTGGGCCACTTCAAGGACACACACACACACGTACGCACACAAGCACACACAGAGGACATGAGTGAGGATAAACTGAGGGAGTGTTAAAGTATTGAGATGCTTGTTGGCTGTTTCACAGTGTATTTGTGTGTCTGTGTGTGTATTCATGTGTACACGTTAGCTTATATTAATAGAAGTAAGTGAAGTTAAGGTTTGAGGTGAAGTATAAGGGGTCAAAGTTCAGCTTCTATTAGCAGTATGGCTGCAACAAAAAATTATCTTTCATTATTTGTTTTTTATTATTGACCAATTTGTTCACTTGGTCTATAAAATGTAAGAATGTACAAATGCAAAATGTTAAATAAAAATGTCCATCACATTTTCCCAGAGCCCAAGGAGGCGTCTTACATTTGCTTGATTTCTCTGCTAACAGTTCAAAACCCAAAGATATTCAATTTATAATGATACAAAACTGGAAAAAGCACTAAATTCTCACATTTGAGAAGCTGGAAGCATCAAATATTTTGTATTTTTACTTGGCAAAATGTTGAAAAAAAAACTTTTTGATTATTAATCGATTATCAAAATTGCTGTCAACAATCAGCAGTTTCTAAGAAGGCTCTTCAAGGTTTTCTCCTCAATGCACTTATTGATAGCAAATTAAATACTCTCTGCTGCTTCCTGGCCCCTAAAGGCCCCTTGGGCAAGGCAGTTAACCCCCCGCTGCTGCAGTGGAGCTGCAGGGTGGCAGCAGCAGCATCAGCAGCAGCGGTGGTTGTTTCGTGTGGATGTGTGAAATTTAATGAGAGCGAAGGAAGGTGCTGTGAGGTATTTACATGCTCAGCAACTTTTCACTGTGTAAATACAGGTATAAATAAAATAGCTAAAGGAGTTATAGAGTACACTGGCTTTGATGAAGCAGAAACACATGGGTTCACTCATCCAGCAGTGTTGTATGCATGTGTGCGTGTGTGTGTGTGTGTGTGTGTGTGCGTGTGATGCAGCGGTAGGGAAGAAGGACATGAAAACTGAAAATGAGCGTGGAAATCAGCAAGAATACCTCATCAAATCATTGATTTATGCTCACATTGTGGCGCTTCAGAGTAAATGAACATGTCACAGTAGGAAAAGCACAGGTGTGAGTAATACAATTAACGATGGCTGAATTCCATTTATCTGCTTCAGTTGCAGGGTCCTGGTGTTGTGCAGGCTGGCTCACTGTCTCACCTGTGCTTTTCCTACTATGACTAAGTCAAAACGCCTGCTGTGAAAACCTATTAGCTGGCAGAGTCAAAAGTGCAGAAAAATTCAGAACTGACTGTCGCCATGACAGCAGTATCATGTGATACACAAATGCACAGGAAAAGCGATGCCTTTGCCTCATGGGGTAATAGGAGACTAGAACAGGAGGAGCCGGGGTCATGGAGGGCAGAAATCAACCAACACAGCCAGTAACAGCAGTGGGAGGCAGGCAGAGCAGATTATGACTGAGAGTGAGAGCTTGTCAGATTAGATTAGGTTATTCACTTTGAACTCAACAAAGGAAGTTAAAGTTGTAATCCTGAAGATTTCAGGCCTGGTTGGTTTGGTGACACCTGTGGTTACTATGGTAACAGTAATAAAGGTGCAGCAATACAGCAAACACTTGCTGAGCAGCTACTTTACAGATTGCGGTTAGCGCTTACCGGGGTGACAAACACATTGCATTTCCTGTGGCTGCTTCACAATAAAAGCCACCCAGTGTTTTGCCAGTTGCACACTTTTAATGTGAAGCAGTTGGAATTTCTGTTCTGCAACTTAATACAGCTCTGATACTGTGTAAAGAGAATGAACAGTAAACAGTGTGGTTGTTATTAGTGACATAAAATTGCACTGGATTTGATGTATGCATTGTTTTTTGTGAATCCCTCGAGTGTAGGTAGGCAATCTGAATCTAGAGCGGGAATTACAGACCCCGTTACTAGCAATCAAAACTACTATATAAAGAGATAATTGCTAAATGTAAATAAATTGAATAGACTATTGCATAAAAATAAAAAATGCAAGACTATAAATCGTATCAAAAATGGGGTTTGATTTCATGAAAATCTTGAGGATTGTAACTTTAAATATCTTGGCAACTTAAATAGCACGGCCTTGTAAATTAAAACACACAAAACAATTCTGGTGTTTTATCTCACACTCACACACTTTTATGAGCCTGTAAACATCTCTCTTCACCTCTCACCTCTTCCAAGACCACAACAGCCAATCAAATACTGGCATTTCTGCATCCTATCATTGATCAGATTTGTCTGTAACTCAAATTACAATGACAAACGAGCAACTGGAAGATGATGACTTCCTAAAAACATGAGATGCTGAGGTCAATTTCTATTCGGTGTGTCACTTTATAAGTCTGTTAGTTAGTTATACTGTAGTTTCTTTTTTTTCTGAGATGCTCCTGCAGATAAAATGAGAGGGGGGAGAGAGAGAGAGAGAGAGAGAGAGAGAGAGAGAGAGAGAGAGAGACGAGTGATACAAATGGAAGCAGCGCAGAGACCGAGGGAGAGAAAGAGAAAGAGATAGAGGGTGGTGTTTAGAGGAGGAGAAAAAAGAGATGGATGGATAGATAGATAGATAGATACTGATGAAGAGAGATGGGCATGGAGAGTGTGCCCTCCTTGTGGCTGCTGCAGTGCTGTGCAGGGAGCCGATTCATCACGACCAAATAAACTATAGAAAGAGGAGGGAAACAGAGGGGGGGGGGGGGGGGGGGACGCATACACTAGCGTCAGCATGCAGTCTGTCATCCTCCGCCCCCTCTTTCCTCCACCTATCACTTGTATTGCTAAGGTTGCCATATATATTGGTTTTGTGTGAGTGTGTGTGTGCAAGTGTCTTGCATGAATGTAGACCTACAACTATACTGTATGTGCGTACTGTAAGTGTGTGTGTGTGTGTGTGTGATGCTGTGCATGAGTCTTGCAGATCTCAGTCGAAGCCTTAGGGACAGTGTTGTGTCAATATTATCTTTCAGCATGCTGAATGAATGTACTAATTACTTTCCTCTAATTATGCACTAGAGAGAGAGAGGAGGACATGAAGAGGTCTACCTCATGCAGACCACTTCTCTACTAGTAGTCTTCCTCGTTTCTTTGGGCTTTGTGGTGGTCGTTTTCTGTCCGTCTGTTCCGCTGAATCTCTCCCTCAGACTCTTTTGTTGCTGAATATATACAAAGTAGAAACAACACTCAGTGGGAGCTGCTGGGAAAAACAATTAGCTGAAAATGGCTGAAAGCCACAAAGAGCTGCGGACTGGGGTGTTGATTCTCTGCAACCATCTCACATTACAGGAAGTCATTTGATTCAATGTTAGTATAACAAATATTGCTTGATTTTTTTTTTAAAGCTACGGGATACTTGATTAAGAATCACGTTTTATCCCCAAAATCTATACATGTGAGTTATGTCCAAAGTTAGACAAAACACCAAATTAAAGTCATGAATAAACAAGTTGACTATAGTACAGACGCCAGGATTGCATCATCATTTCTTTTATATGCAAATGAAATCAATCAAGACCAATCGAGAAGGCTCTACACAGCAACAAATTAATGTGGCTGAGGTTGCCATGGCAATACCTGAACTGTGGTGCACAGTGTAACAGAGGGATAAACTGTTTGTTTGAGCCAGTTGAGCTTTTAACCTCCTGAACCGAAAAACATTACACAGCAGCTTGACCATTTTCAACCCAACATGGGACTAAGTGGAAAGAATGCTTTGGCTCGCGCTGTGATCTCAGTTACACGCTACTCGGTGTAGATGCCGTTCATTCTGCTTGTTTGCTGTTGTGAGAAACGTCAACCCACTGGGCAGAGAGGCTGAACTGTACTTTGACAATAACATCTGACATCTGACATTCATCATCCACATAATGTATCTAGATCAGTGGTTCAGTGGCTTTTTTAAACCATGGCACCCTTTAATAATAACTTTTCCTTTCAAACCTCTCCATCACTTGCTCTGTCAGTTGCTATTTCTGACTTCTGTGCACCCAGAAAGCATGTTGTGTCACTATGACAACCGGCAACCTCGAGCTGTCATGTCACCAATATCAGCCACGGCATAACTGCATATTTAACAGTTGTGAAATATAGAAATTAATAATTAATAGATAGAAATTAACAACTTTTGTGACTCCCTTGGCCTGTCTTTAAAGCCCCCCAGGGTGCCGTTTTAGCGTGCCCGCTTTGGGAACCACTGATCTAGATACAGATTACATTTTTAATATGTAAATTCGACTTTGGTATTAATTTACTAGTGGGCTAAAATAAACTGTGCATTCCTTTGCCTGCTTATTGCTCAAGCAAGATCATGTTAAAAAATAAAGCAGCATCATGAAACACAAAAGTTGCATTGAAACCCCAGTTAAAATATTTTTTCATAGATCCTGGAATGTCCTTGTCCTCTGTGAAACACACAGGATGACAACTCAACCATAGGACTGAGGAAACACAATTATTAAAAATATTATCAAACTGCTGCCGCTCAGAGAAAGAACAAGAAAGGGAAAAGAAGAGAGGATGAACAACACAAGAAAAGCAGGAGTGCAGTAGAAGGGAAAAAGGCCTGGGACAAAACATAATTTGTATGACTAGCTAAAATATACAATATATCCCAAAGAAATCTCAGAAGTTGCTCCAGTTGCTTTATTTCCTTTTTTTCTCTGTGTGTAAATGTGTGTGTTTTGTCTCTCAGGTTCTGTGGCATCTCGACATCTTCCGTAGAAGCTTTCGGCAGCTGACCACACACAAGTGCATGGAGGACTCGTGTATCTTCTGTGCTTTAAAGGTAAAAACACTCTGGATTTGTCCTCTAATGGCTTGTGGAGGTCTTACTGTAAACCTGAAGCTCTTTCTCAAATGTATTTGATACATTTGATTACTTTGAGTACTGTCATAGAAGGAGAAATCAAAGAGCATTCCCACACAAAATGAAGAAAAGCACCTGCTTCATTTATACACTTCCAACAGTAAATACAGAATAAAGTTTAACTGGTGTATAATGATTGTTGCTGCATCTCTAACTGACCACCCACCATTAATCACTATATTTTATCCTTACTTTTTTACCCTTTTCCTTCTTTCCTTTTTATCTTTCTTTGGTTTGTTTCCTTGTTTGTTCCCTTCTCTTTTCACTTTGCTCTGTCCTTGCTTTCTTTTTTCCTCTTTTTGTCCTTCTTTCCTATCATTATTTCCCTTCTCTTCCTTCATCAATTGATCTCAAATGGTGGAGATTAGGAAATTAGGTTTTCACTTGACAGGAGGACTAATCTCTTCTTCTTCTTCTACTCTTCTGCACAATTAGTACTTTTATTCTAAATACTTTAGTAGTAGTACTTTAGGTAGTTTTTCTCTGTGGTGCTGCTTCTTCTTCTTCTTCTTCCACCACTGCGTAAAACGCATCACGTACTATGCACCAGACACTTTTTCCCAGTACAGAGCTGCCTCACATTAAGTGTTAAGAAACATCACATGTATTAGTTTTTATATCGTAGTTTCAGGTTGAATCTCTGCTGTGTTCCAGCGGCTGCTGATAGAAAGGAACCAAACAGAAGATGAAGATGTGTAACATCATGAAACCCTCATAATGAATGAGCCTTATGCAGCTCTGTTCCAGCCATTTGTTGCATCAATGATGACAAATATGTGTCTGAGCGAAGGGAAGTGTTGTGTGTGATGTGCTGTAGTGTAGTAGTGTGTGTGTGTGTGTGTGTGTGTGTGTGTGTGTGTGTGTGTGTGTGTG